>JAHDVE020007446.1:0-220304 GCA_022606495.2 Halesus radiatus | reverse complement strand
ATCCCAGATACGAGGGGCACTGTAGATCTTCCATATTGTTAGCAATCAGGACCGCATCATCACAATACAACATGCAACATACTTTCAGATTACTCATTTTTGCGCCCAAACCCACCCCTTTCAATTCTTGCATCCAATTATCCATTTATAGATTGAATAACTACGGTAACATTACGCAGCCTTGCTTAACACCTTTTGTGATGTCAAACCACTTCGTACAATCGCCGTTTACATCAACACATGCAACGCTTTCCTCGTACAGAGACGCGATTGCCTGTATGAGATTCGTATTCACTCCACACTTGGACAATACCTTCCACAATGTTTTCCTGTCAACTCAGTCGTATGATTTTTGTAGATCTACAAAGGCACAGAAAAGTTTTTGGTTTTTTGCCAGAAACTTCTCTGTGAGCATACGCAACGAGAAAATCTAATCCATGCACCCCCTTCCACTCATAAATGCGCCTTACACATCCCATATTTTATTCTGAGTTTTCGTCTACACACTTTTAATCAATATCCTACCATAGAGCTTTCCAATTAAATTTAGCTGGCTAATAGCCCTGTGATTTCCACATTCCATACGTAACCCTTTACCTTTGTATAGAAGCACGATCATAGCCCTCATCCAATCTAATGGAGTGTAACCCTCCTCTAAACACTGGTTAAAAATTTTCATAACCATTTGAGAAGCGTTACTGAGAAACAGCTTATGTCTTTTTCGCTAGTCTTCCGATTGCTATTAGTTAGAAACGGACAATAATTGGTAAACGTTTTACAGTATTTATTATATTTAAAAAAAACTGATTGACTTTTCCGATGTAGAATAACAAGTTTGAAACTTGATGCATGCAAGCAATGCATCTATATGAGTACCATATCAGCATCAAAATTTGCTGCAAAGCCTGAACCTAAAACCGACTTCTGTAAATTGACGCTTAGAGCAGCGTTTCCCAACCGCCGGTTCGCGAATAGTTGTAACCCGTTTTAAAATTGCCAATGCCAAAAATTCAAAAAAAAGTTCTCGACTCCGGCGATGGGTTTTGCCTAACCCTTTGATTGCAAAATAATTTATTACGCCATAGATATATCGTTGAGGCAAATTTCCTTCAGTCTAATATTTTATTTTATTTATCAAATATTTACCCACAATTTGAGTAAAAATTTATTTAATCGGAGGGGGTTAAAATGAAATATTAATATTATTCTATTTTAAAGAGCAATAAAACGCGCACGATCGCTCTTTGAATTTGGACAACGTTCGAAACTTAGCAAAAATGCAAAAGCAGATTTCGCACTAATCTTTTAAACTAAATATTTCTAATATCATTTATCCATACTTGACATTATTATTTTTTAGTATTCTGTATATTCCTTATGAAGAAAGCATCGCTTTCGAAATATGTTCATATGTGTATATTAATAAAGTGGTAAATACAAAGTAATTTTTAATTAATTTATTAATAATGACGCCACAAAGTGAATATCAATCTTTTGGAGAAATTTTAAATATTGCTTACTTAAAATTCGTTAATTTCTTTTATTGACACTTATGTTACTGATTATTTCATAAAACAATTTTTATTATTTAAAAAAAATTGTGTACGCAATAAGATCGCTACTTGTTTGTTATGTCTATCTGATATAATATAAGATTAAATACTTATAAAGAAAATACTACATAAATAATGTATTTATTATTTTTGTGTTTAATTCAATGTACCTCACAGAATTGAGAATCCATTATCACAACTATGTCCTCAGTTAATCGGTTTCACCGGTAATAAATCATATTAGGCAACATAAAAAGTTTAATTGGTTGGTGGTAAATGGAATCATATAAATAAGTCGTCTCAACGTGGTCGAACCACAGTTTGAAAATGGCTTTGAACGCCGAAACAGCTGTCACAATATTAAAAAAAAAAACAAACAAACAAACAAAATTGTCGCAGAACTTAACGATAACATTAAAAATTTAGTTTACGTTAAAATTTTTTTAACTAAATACATCAACGAATTTAACAAAAAAATAATGAATGTTTTTCCTCTACCCCTTTTTCTTCAAATAAGAACAAGTACAATACATCAAAAATATAATAGGATAGCTTTATTTCTGCAATCTACGAGATATTATTAAGTAATCCTGGACATGCTGCACGCTGTACAAGTACGAGCTATTATGTATTGCTTGAATGTGCAACATACGATAAGCTGTAATTTGTTCCTGAGTAGCCCCATCCGATTTATTTTTATTTTGCACCATCCGCGCCCCGTTCCATACCGAATTATAAAGCAGAGCCGCTTACCGTAATAACGGTATAACTCCCGTATCGGATAATGTTCGACCATCGTTCGGGAAATGTCCGCCCGTTTCCCACATCTACGCCGAAAGGTAATATTACGTTTCTTAGATCTAACGGCGCGTACAATAAGGAGTAAAATTGTTCGAATTGGCTCGAATTCCCTCCCTGAGGCATTCGATGCTACCGGTACATTGCGGAACAAGGTTCGAGGAGCGCTATTCTGGTTCTTTTTTAAGGAAGTTTCCTTATCCTTTTCCTTAGGCTTAAAGACTTCTTGCTTAACTGCGGAACCCCGAAGAGATTTTTTAAGGGATTATTTTAAATCATAAATTAATGAAATATCTTCAAACGACACAAGATTATGAACAGAAACTTTTTAAAACAATTACATTATATTATAATGTAGTTTAATCTAATTTTATTTTATTTTTAAATAGCATAAGTGCGCCCTTTAACGAAGAAGTACGTTTTTTAAAAAGGTATCTACCTCACTACATAGTAATGACCTGTTTATTCTGTCACTGCTTTTAGAAGTGACATTTGCCGCCTGCATTTATATTTCCATTTATTAAGTGTAAAATTTAATAGCTCATAATGTTTAAAGTTGGTAATAACGTAGTTGGTAACATTGTAACTTACTTAATATTCAGTTTTTGTCTTGTTAAAACTACGCAAATATTGATATTTTTAATGAATGTCACTTGCTGAATGACAGCTGACAGCTGTTTTCCGAGAGAACCGGAACCGCAGTTAGGCAAGAAGTCTTTAAGCCTAAGGAAAAGAATAAGGAATCTTCCTTAAAAAGAACGGGAATAGGCCTCCTGGAATGAACATTTAACATTGACATGAAACAAGTTTTCATCAACAACATCGGTAATTATTAGTCGACGCTTGCTAGCACGTACAAATCTCAAGTACATCCAACAATTGAATTTTGGAGCAACCTCTGATGTGGAGCTCCAAAATACATGGTAAACCTGCTTAATTCTGTGCAAAGGAGGGCGGTCCTTTCAGTGTGATTGAAAACCTGCTGTTAACATTAACAGACCGGTTGCCATCTCTAATGCACAGATGCAATGTAGGTATGCTGAGTCTGTTCTACGGGTATTTCAATGGAGCCTGCCAGAAGGAACTAGCAGCATTAATCCCCAGTGCACCGGTGCACGTACGCGAAACTAAGGACACGAGCGGAATACCCGTTCACGGTTGATGTTGGCTTCATGAGAACGGGTTGTTTATCCGACTCATTTTGTGTAAGGCGGATCGCATATGGAAGGAGCTAACGGCATCTGTTTTTCCTCCTTTTTGCCCCCTCAAGCCCGAATTAATAAATCCGTACTAATTAAAAAATTACAATTATATTATCATCTTCCACTGATTTTTGTGGCCAACTGAATAAATAAACATGCTTAAGTTCCTTACCTATTTTAAAATAGTATGTTTTCTAATAGTTCGCTTTTCTTAAGATATTCACGGCTTTTCAGCCTTTGTGAACTGCACGCCACTGTTACAGCCCCTACCTTAACCCGCCTCACAACGCTGCGGCATTTGTCAGTTGCGTTTCAAGGCGACAAAGAATTATATGCAATACAAGTAAATAAAATGTGTTATTGCCATCGTAGGGCGATTGTTTTCCCTACATTGATAAAATTATCGACGTATTAAACAACTGCGTGTGTGCTAGCGAAATTGATGAATAAAATTCGACAGCGTAGTCGCACTTCTTCGCATCGATTCTGCTTAGTTTTCGATGTTACTGTGCTATGTCCCCAGTTCCTCCAAATGATGTGGATTTATTTTTAAAGAGAATTATACAATGTACAACTGAGATTTATTTGAACGTTTTGTAACCATAAGACTTTATTTCTTTTTTAACTCTGGCTTATTTGGATTGTGTATTCTTTTTTGAGAGAATCATTTTCTTTATTGCGTAGTAAAGCACATCCCATTCTAGGTGGAATTTGCAATTGGGGGCATTTCCGATAGAGGCCATTTAAGGAATGAAGTTTTTTCTGAATTTGCCAACGTATAATTTTCCATCTATATACCAAAACTATGGGTTTATTTAGAAATTCGTATAGTTTTAAGTCGACGACACATTTTTTTAATTTATAAGAAAACTTACTACAATCTTAAACACTAACTAATAATGTATAGGGACCTGAAAAGCGGTTTTATTTTGTCTCAAGAAAAGTTATGTTATGTTCCCTTTTTAGTACTTCTACAACAAAGGCAGTGCTTTTAATTTTTTTTTTCTTTTTTTTTTTTTTATTTGATATCTTTTTTGTTGTAAATCATAAAAAGAACAGTATGCGGCGATTTCGACATGAAGTTCGCTGCGTTCAATTTCATGAGTATCCGAATATGTCGAAACCATAGACAAATAAATATTTAGAACGTACGATATTACTTTATTTTTATAAAATACCTGAACATCACGTAAAAAACAGGACAATTGTTTTTATTTATCCGAAAACTGCAAAATTCGCGTTACTCACATAAGAATGATGAATTTCGCGTAAAAATTTTCTGATAGAACCAACTTTCTGATAGAATCTACGCCATCTAAATTTTGGAGTAGCATTTAATCATTGAATCATTAAATGAGATTCCTTGGAAATTGTTCGATACAGAGCGTATATGAAAATCAGAAGTTCACGGGAAAAGATCATCACGAACTCTTATATCGCTTTTGTAATTGTCTTTATTCTACGGGTATTTCAATGGAAGGTACTCCGAAAACCTAGCGTTGGTCGTTTCGGCACCATTACACAGCCTGAAGAGATGCCAAATGCATACCAAACATTTGTTGTCACCTGAGAACGGGTTGTCTTTTGACTTTGCTTGTGTTAAACAGCTTGATTGTGGAATTATTTGCCGACTTCTGTGTTTTCTCTATTCTATAATACGAATCTCTTAAAAATCCTGGTTTACTTCGTTCTTTCCTCAAAAAGACCCATAATACGGCATCCCCAAAAATGATATAGGGCCTGATGGAAAATATTTCCCTCGAGAGGAATCACCAAATCTACAGCAGTAATGGCCCCCATAGCGTAGGTAAGTTTTATATATGTGCAAATCGGGGACGTCCTACTGAAGGTAATGGAACTAATAGAACAAAAAAAACCTTTCGTATTTAAAATCCTTTTTGGCGGCCAGCTTAAATGGTACGTATGCAGAATATTACATCAACTCAATAATTGATGACAAAATACTTGTTACACTCAAAAATAGCACAACATATCACTTTGTAGTCTGCAATATTATAAATCATTTATCTGTAAATTCTATACGGGGAGTCAGGAAAAAATCTATGGTTTCCAGTGACAAAAATTTTCAAACTATAATTATTAAAATTTTATAAAAGACATACCAAAATGTCTGTATAAGGTGCAGTTTGAAAACCAGTGAAAACATTTTCGAACGTTTTGCGTAAAATTCCAGTAAGTATTTCATACGGAACTAGAACAGCTTACGGTTTAATTTTTTTTTTTCACTTTTTCTTAACTACCCGCATAGAATTAACAGGTAAATCATTAGTACTATTTCTTGTGTTAGTGGACTAAAAAGTATGTATTTTTGCGTGCTGACCATTACCGGGTACAAATTTTGGTTGTGTGAAATAAATTTATATAAACAAATTATTTTTCCAGCACGTTTTTTTAGGTGTTGAAGAAATATATCTTTTTTGATTATAAAATATGCCTAAATTTATTTATTTAACCTTGTCTCCAAAGTGCCATTATTCAAAGCGCCCTACCTGAAAGAGTAAAATAATTTAAAGGACTAAGTTGCCTATGTGAATTCCGCGTTTTTTTATGACTCAATTTAATGTGAAGCGAGAGAAAATGAAAGAAAAAGAGGGATGCTTCGTTGTTAAGGAAGAAACAACCTTGCAAAAACTTCCTCGGATTAAGGCTTAACTGGTACCTTGGAAAATAGTACGCTTGTTACGTTCGCGAAACAGTTTAATAAATGAAATTAAAATACGTAATGCTACAATTCACACGAGAGGGTTCAACTCTCCCTATTTTACATAGCGAGTTTTCTCGGTAAAATTGTCCGGGATTTGTAGGTTTTATGTAATTATTTTGGCCAAGTGTCCGACCGGAAAAGGCTATTTCCGTTTTCTTTAATCCCATTGTAAATAAAAAAGGGATGTGGGTCAACAGATGAAATCTCGGTATCTCTAATCAGAATCTATGGAATGGATTCTGTATGCAGTCTGCGTTTTACAGTCGGTGGGTACTTTCAACGGATGTCAACATTTAAACTTTGGAATTTCGGCAATTTGAGCGTGGTATATTGCGGTTGGCGCGTGTCTTGATAACTGTATTTATTGTTTATCCTGTTAAAATAAATACACCCTAAAGTGGATCGATATTTTTACACCATGTCGGAAGTTAGTTTTATTGCAGATGATCGTAATGTATCAAATGACAGCGGCACTACGGACAAGGAGACCTTCGTTCCCATAAATGAATGTGTGCAGCAAAGCAAATGAGATAAGGCGAACCAATCTCATATGGGCTCGCTGTAAAAAGGGACATCATGGACCACGGAAAAACACAATTGTGGAGCGAAATAATCTTATATATCTGTATTTTTTAATATTTTTTTTGTAGTTGTAAATGTGTATTTTTTTTTTTTATTAGAACTTTAATATTCATAAAATTTCATTCTTTACTTATATAATTTCAAAGAAAATCTTTAAAATGTATTGATATTTCTCCAAGTTATGACATTTTTATTGAATACCATGTTAATGTTAATATGTAAAGCATAATAACATTAACGAAGGAAAAAATGTCCGCAATCACTATACAAGAATGAGAAAATATATTTCAAGAAATTTTAAAGGATGTGATGCGGCTATAGATATGTAGTATAACGTAATTCACCTAGGAAAATCCTTCGACAAAACTGCGATCGAAGAGGGTGATACCACCAACGAAATGATTATTATTATTATATTATTTATTATTTTTAAGTCTTGCTACATGCTACAGCTAGTGGGAAGTGATACAAAACTGTACAACACAAAACAACAAACAAGGATGTACAGTAATAATACATTAAAACACACAATTTTGAAGAACGGTGTACAATTTCAACATAAAAGTACAATAAAACCCAAGTGGCTATTTTGTAGAAAAGTGGACGTTTTGTAGAAAAGTGTATATGGGCGTTTCTCTTGAAAATGGGCAACTCGTTGTCTCAGTATAGAATATTATATATTTAAAAAATGTATAGAATCTTATATATTTAAAAAATGTATAGAATATTATATATTTAAAAAAGTATAGAATATTATATATTTCGTTGTTAACTTTAAAAGATAATTGCCTAATCTACTTGTGCTCGGCGTACAGTGTCGATTTAAATTGATTATATTATATCAAAAACGTTTTGATAATGCTCAAAAAACATTCCCCTGACGTGTGACCAGAGCAATATAGTTGTTACAGATTAAAGTAATTAATATAATAACTTTAGGAATCAATTAAATTATTCAATGTTTGGAGGATATTACATGGTTTGTTAATCAGAAATGTTTTTTTAATGATTATATATGTTTCTAAAACAAAAAGTTAATTAAAATTTCTCTCGGCATTTTGTGAACAGTAACCCTGCCTATATTTTAAATTACGCGCACGTAGTCTACAGCTTAAACTATTTCGATAACGGGGAGAGGGACGTCGGAGAGTTATTATTTATTAATTTAAAATAATGATAGTATTATTACGCAATACGATAAACATAATGTTTTTAAATAGAACAATATTTATTAAATATTTTATAAATTTACATAGGCTTAGAAATTATCAAAATCCAATCAGAAATATAACTTTTTTCTGACCGTTCCGTTGTATGTTTTACAAAATATTTAAAATACGAATATGATTTTTAAAGTGGAGAAAAGTATGTTTAATTATTTTGTAAATAAACGTAACCAAAAATTTGTAATTCATCATTATTTTGAATTAAGAAATAAGAACTCTCCGACGTCCCTCTCCCCCTTAATGCGTGTAACGAAATACAAACGACCTGAAGTTTGCACGGTTGTCACCAAAACCGCCCGGACGCCATTTTGTTTAGTGCTGCACTAGCATCGCTCCGAGAAACTCGCGTCGCAACCTATCAGCCGACAGTCCTCTGGTAAGAACTGTTTTAATTTATTTTTATATATTTTATTTATATCTTAGATATTTTATTTTGTTATAATATATAAATATTCCCTGTATACAACGAAATAACATAACTTAATTATATTTTGTGCTACCTTCCAACGAAATCAAATTAAACAGTCCACTAGTAACGGTCACCCAATATAGGAACAAAACCATGATTTACATTATGATGACAAAATTACCAAAACGACTTCCATATGTACTCGTACACAAATTTACCTGGAACTTTACGAAGAGTAGCCACGGTAAAGGCGCACCGGACGGCGTTGGAGCTACTTGCAAGAGAACTTCAGATGCCGTGGTTGCTATTGGAGGTGATATTAAAAACATAGTTTGTGGAAGTCATTGAATAGAGATGTTCTGCCATTACTTTGAGCATTGTCCAAGATGATGAGATAAAACAAATGAGTGCTGAAATCGAACTTTTGGTAACCAAGGTTAAAACTTTTGTTGGCACTTCCAAAGTGCATCAAGTCACTGGACGATTTTATAATCCTTTTGGTTAGAAATCATGTTCCATTGAGATAGTGATGAAATATTTAACCTGCTTTTATTACAATGATTGTTGCCTACTCTTTAATATCGGAAAAAATAATTTATGAGGGAAGAAGAAACATATTGTGTAAAATGTGTTCACTGATTCAGAATCTGAGAACAAAGCTGGACTTGATTCAACCAGAGCAAAAGCATTTAACAATGGTGATTACATCCTAGTTAAATTCCTTGCCAAAAATGTGGAATACTGATATGTAAGCGTAATTGACAAGATCTATGAAGAAGATTGGGAAATCCGTGTCACATTTCTAAAGCTCTATGATAATAAAGGCCAAACATTCAGATTCGATCAAGACGATGTAGCAGATATTTCAATGGACCTGGTGATAAAGAAACTTCCTCATCCAAATATACTTTTAAAAGGGAATAGAGTATTCTACAAATTTGATTCGCCTGTAAATGTTTTTGAAAAATGAGAAAGTTTTAATTTAAGTATACTCCTTTGATACTGCCATTTTTTACCTATTTGTGCCTTATTTAAGTTCTAACTACTTTTATTTATTTATAATGAGACTGATTCTATAATGGAAGAATCCAAGTACTTAAATATTCCTTCAATGTATGTTATTTAATCTGAATATTACATTAATATTTCTTAGTTCGAATTTGAATATAAGTAGAATATAATAAGAAACCCGTTGATTTATTTGTTACTTTATTGTTCAATTACATATGTCCTAAACTCCAATATTTTTGAAAATAAAAAAGGCCTAATTTTGCTACTAATATTTTTCATTAAAATAATCAGTCCCTGACATAGGCAACACTCCCCTGTATTGATTTTTCAGAAAATGCTCAATATTTCCGAAAGGAACAGAAATATTTTTAGTTCATCTGTTGTTTATTATTGACCAGGTAGATATATTTTCCCTTAATACGATTTATTCAATATATAAACAAAAAAGTGACCAAGACAACTTTCTTAGAACAACTTGCTCAGTTTACGGAGAAACACTCATGTAATTATTTATTTATGTTTTAATGCAGCAGGACTGGGTGGGTAGTGCAAACCCAGTCGGCCATATTACATGAAATATATATTGTACAATATGAATAGAGAAGTGAATATAATAAAATAAATAAAAATAATAGTAATAAAAGCAAAAAAGGTTAAATAATAATATAAAAACATATGAGAAGAAAATGTGAAAAAAAATAGAAATAAAAATAAAAAATAAATAAAATGAAAAACTTAATGAATAACAATAACAGAATAAATTAAATAAATTTAATATAATAGATCGCCTTCAGGGTGGCAGTCGCATCATCTGCATCCATCGCTCATTGAATGGAGAGCTGAGCCACTCGGATGCAGCCACGACAATGGCGTTGGTTGTCTTCCGTGTCCTGCCCCTGAAGCTGGCTAGTCGGTGGCGAAGTAAGGCGGGGAATGAGTGGACCTTAGTTGCAAAAGTTGCCTGTATGCATTGTTGTAGCACACCCTCAGCCTGTCTTATTGCGCTGCTGAGTATTGCGACAACAGCTCAGATGGGTATAGATGTAAACAAGAAAGTACAAAAGTGGTAGAAGAAGGTTTCGGGTGGGATTTTTTTGCATTCAAACGTCAGGCGTTAAAACGGTAAATAATCGTTATTTTTGTATTCATCCAGTATACAACTACAGAAGCAAGAATCTCTGATTTATCCGTACTTATACAAATATTTAGGAACCATACTTAATCTTAGAAATAATTTTGATATAACTCGTCGTTCATAGCTCACTAAGCCATTTTCAGGCTGAGTAGATTTTTTTTCGATTACTTTTCGCGAAATCTAAAACATATCGAAAAAGCTCTAGAAAATATCATTTCTGAACATTTTGTTGGAATATAATGAGATTTCACGCAGCTGGCGTCCATAATACTCGAAGCATTCATTCGTTTTTTTACAAGAATCTGCTCCGGATGGCGTTGGGTTCCAGAAGCCCGAAGCAAGTATTATTTTTAAGCAATCATCTATGTATGAAACAGTGCGAAACTCCTTAAAGGGGAACTACGAGCTTAAACGAAAAGTTTTTCGTGATGAAAATATAACTTAACATTTTTTTGCACGATTTTATATAACGAATAATATAATATGTACATATTTTAAATATTTAGTGTTAATTTTACATTTTTTAATAGGTTCGTAGGGTTTGTGGTTTTTGAAAAGCATTCGTAAATTTATGATACTCATTTTTAATGTGTTTATGTATTGTTATTGCGTTTAATTCGTAGAACCCACTTTAATTATTTTAATAATTACAAAAAAATCAATTTTAATAAAGTTATTATTAATTCTGCAATTATTTTAGTTTTGTTATTATGTGAAAGCTGTTTCGGCGTTTGAAGCCATTATCAAACTATATTTGTCTAACTGGCTTTGAACGCCGAAACAGCTGTCACAATAAAAACAAATTTTAAATAGTTGCAGAATTTGACTGAATACCGCACAAGAGTCAAGAGTCCCAACTGCTCCCGATTATCCAGAGCCAAGGACTATGGAATCCCCAGTAGGGGTATGTTGTGAGTGTGAAGGGAGTGGGAAAGGGGAGGAGTTTAAAAAGGGGTAGATTGATAAATACCTGGCTATTCAGATCCGGTTACAAAACATGGCGAAAGCCATTACGAATGACCGGATGTTTAGAGTGTAGTCCAAAAAATGTCAAAACGTTCGAACATTTGGAGGTAAATCGATATGAAAAAACGGGAGAAAAAGATTTTAAACGAGATTTAATAAGTATTTTATTAATTAAAGCAAAAATAATTGATTAGATTGACACGCTACTTAATTATGCATCAATCAATACATTAAAGTCTATTTTCAAACCAAGTAGGGTCTGTGGTTTATAATTGGGTATATTTGACAAGTTCAAGTTTAATCAAACTGATTGAATGTTAATTGAGCCATCCAAATATCAAACGGAATCACAATGGGAGACGGAGAACATAGGAAGTGACGATGTGTGGGTGAAAACATCCAAAGTAAAACAAAACTTGACTTTGGTACCTACCTACGAGTAATTAAATATTTTATAAATTATGGAACTAAGAAAAAATTTATATACTTGTAAGTATAATTAAAATACGAATTGTGGTATAAATTTTTAATATGAAAATGTCGATAGTCCTTCAAAAATTGAAAGATTTCGTCTATAAGCTAACGTACTTTGAATGTTTTGTTTTATTTTCAAATTTAATAATATGTTATCCATATAATACTCGTACACAGTGGCGTGCAGTCCATAAAGGCGTAAAGCTCTGCCACCCTAATACCAAACCACTAAAGAAAAGAAGAAAAAAACTTGACCAACATGTATTTTTCCATAAATTTGCTCATTTTTTTAAATTTTCTCCGATAAACGTATAATTATTTTGTAGTGTCATTGTTAATATAATTATTAACAATTGCTTTGCACCACTGTTTAAAATATAAATATCAACATGTCTTGGACGCGAAGCTTCCCTCATCGGGATACACATTATACAATTTTGTATGTCTTTTATATTTATATATTAAACAGTGATATACACAAAATAATTCTTTTTTTTTTTTAATTATGTTAAATCGTTCTACATAGAATAATCCTTTCTAAAACGTCACCACGAAGCAACAGTGAAATATCTTTAAAAAAAACTGTTCTGTGATATCAGGACATCTAAGTTTAATAAAACATTTTCTTATTAACGGTGTATTATTTACTATTACATTAATTGTGCATTAATTCATATTCTACTTTAGTTAATTTAATTGTGCTAGAACTCATTTACACCTAAAATTCCTAATATCTAAGAAAAGTTTTTCCAAATATCCCACGATTGCTTTGGGATAAACATACGAGTATGTCAAATTTACACATTTTAGAAAGTGTAAATTTGACTATCTTATTAAAAAAATAACAATTTTCTAATATTCAATGCACAATTCATACCCGATAATATTCTTACAATAAATAAATGCACGCCACTGATAATACATATATTTCGAATGCGACTTATCTACGAAATTAATTAATGGCACACGTTAATATAACATGTTGTTATTATGAAATTAGAGAAATAGATACATAATTTTTATTTTTAGATGATAACTAACACAATCGGTCCATAGAACATGCGTGGTGATATAAGTTCTAAGATAAGAAAATGTTAGATATACCTTAATCCAGCGGTCCACAACCCCGGGGTCGCGACCACATTTCGGGTCGCCAGTCATAGTAATGGAGTCACCAAAAAAGTCAACAATATTTGGTACTAACCAAATTTTATTCAAGTTATTTTGACTGACAAGTAACTAACTACAAGACGATTTGTGAAAAGTGACATGACGGCCAATGACGAAGAACGTGTTTTCGGTTAAAAATGATTTATTTCATTCATTATTTCTAATGCGACAAATTTACAGGAAAAGCCTCCGCGTAGCCTATCCTGTCTCACCTGCGCATTCCCCACATTCTCTCCTTCACTCTCACTAGCTGGCTGACTTTTGATCCATCCTTTCTTCACTCAATCAGTCTGCGGTCATTTCAGTTCATTGATCGTTTTATTTAATGCTTATATAAATATCTAAAATTTATGTTTTCCTGTCCCCTCTCCCATTATTTTAGAAAAATTGTATAGAAATAATAAATAACCAACCTGAACCAACCTTTGTGTACCCTGAAAATTTGTTTTTTTTTTCTTTTGGGGTCGTTCTAAAAACCTTTTTTGATTTTTAGATCGCTGCTCCCAAAAGGTTGCGGGCCGCATATTAATATTATAAAATCGCATACAAAATATTGCTTTGACGTAACGATGTTTATTAACCGCATGTACCATATTTTTTAAAACACAATTTTTTCAATACATAAAAACAGAAACAATTTTAATATTGGAAACCCATTGGTATGAAAACTGAATGACACTACTGGAGCACATTATACAAACACCCTACTCAAAAGCTGGTGGTAGGCAAGTTAATCTTATAATATCGCACACGAAGCATTGCTTTGACTCGCATCTGCCCTAGATGTGGATAAGTTATATGAACAGCGCCGTACTAGCAGAAGCTATCCAAGTGCGCCGCAGACACGGTGCTACTCGCCAATTACCCGACACAGCTACCCCCGCACTCGGGCAGGATAGTGCGCCATACTATCATTATCACAGCAGACCGTAGTGTCACAAACAAGGAACACACTGCCGTCAACCGCAGAGGTAGACGCTATCACCGAGCTAGTTACTTAAGGAAGTTTACGAACACGGTGCCATATACCTCGTACCATGTATGAACGTCGCACATCCCACTTCCTCTACAACCCCACATCTCCCACACCCCCTTCATACTAACGACAAAGTTAATTCGTTTTCATGACAATTCAATCTAATTAAGATAGTCAGACATGTTAGCTCGAATAAAAGTTTACACAGCCAATACAGACAAAGTCAATTATTTTGTTGTACGGAACAGAAAATAAATAATGAAAACAACTTTAATTTGTTGATTTCTGCTTTTTAGGGTTGACTTTAGTTTCAATGTCGTAGCAAGACGTAAGTAATTGTCACAGTCTAAGTTATAACTCTTGTAGAATTACAAACCGTTTTATAAAAAAAATCATACCCTTCTCAAACCTCTTAATTAAGTCTTAGTTGTCTACATAAGATATCACATACTAGATACAACATAACCTAATACACAATTAATTACAAGTAGTATCAGTAATTGATGCTGGTGTTTATTATGATAAAGTGTTACTAACAGTGAAATCAGTCGTAATTGTATGTAAACTAAAAGTGAAATCCTTCCAACAAATCCAAGAGAATTTAATTATAACATGTTTTGTCAAACAGTACGCTGTAGGTAGATTACAAATTGCCTTCAAATGGACATTTTTGACAAAATATTTTATTACCATTTATTTGCCATTGAACATTTGAAACCCAAGTTCCAATAAATATAAATACGCAATGGAAAAAAATCACAAAAATTTCTCATTTTTACACGCTAAAAATCAGTTGACACTAAATTGGTGATTGTGTGATGAAATCACAATATTTTCAAACATCAGAGAAATGGGATGGCGTCAATATATGTAAAATATATTAATGATTCGCGTTTACAAGCGGTAAAACGACCGGAAAATGAAAACTTTTTTTCAACGATTTTTTTTTTAAACCAGCTGAAGTACCCGACTTTGCCTGGGGTTATAAATGGCTTGGAGACAAGTTTTGATCATGTGATGTATTACCTTTTTCCGTACCCCTAACCCTACCCCTAACTAGTAATTCTCCTATTATTTTGAACGTCAAGTGTGCAAAATTTCATCGAAGTGCCGAAATTCTGATTTGAGGGGTAGGAAAGGGGATGATCGTGGTTTTTTAAATTTCCGTGTAAACAGTGACCATTCTCTTGTTTTGAAGGTCAAGTGTGCAAAATTTCATCAAGCTCTGAATAAAACTGTAGATTTATGTGGAAAACAAACCCACCCACCCACAGATACTCTTCTTTATATACGTAGATGTTATGTTCCCAGCAATATTCAAACATTCAAAAAATCTGTAGAGTTTCACAATAACAAATTAATTAAAAGAATTGAAAAAACTATTTGGTGAGTTGACTTACGAAGTGTGTCCACTCAAAATCAGATCTGAATAACCCAGACCGCCCTGCCCCCTTACCTGGAACATACAAAGTGGAATTTGTCTTGAAAAAAATCCGAAAGCCGATATTCCCACTGATAATTTTCCGATAGCTGAGAAAATATAACGGTATGGATTTTTTTTTTTAATAAATCTACATAGTTTTGTAGCATTTTTCAAACAAATAACTATTTGATTTATTTATTATGTTAAACCTATTTTAAATGCGTGTTAATGATTTTTACGAATTTACCAAATACACGTTGAAATTTTGTGTTTTGGGATTTACGCTTTCAGGAAAATACTTTTTTTTAACCTACTTTGTCACTCATCATATTGACACTCAGAAATAGCATGGTGCCTGAATAAATTAAAATATTAGTTTTCCTTACTTTTTCGCTTTGTAAGTTTGAATAACGAATGGATAAATGCCTATTTTCATAAAGTTAATTTCAACCCCTCAAGCATGATGCCTTCACGATTGTAACTAGTTATGTATAATTGCATTTGTAATGGAGGAAAATTATTTTCATGAGTAACAATGCGAGTGCGTAATTTCAAATGGGTACCAATTTGCATTGATTTTAATTTCGTTTATTTCACATTGGACGCTATGTGCCAATAGTAATTAACATTAAAGTTGCTTATTCTCCGGATACGTATTACGAGAACTGGCAAACAACGTAACGATTATGATTACGTGGAATGTCATCTTAAACCGACTTATCTTTGGCTTGAGGCTTGGTAAACGTAAACCAAATTTCCTGAATTTGTAATGGTTTCAAACTAAGGTCTGCGTAAGTATAAAGGTACCTATATAAACGACTCCATGGTGATATTATGATATGCATTAAACATGTGATTTACTTATTTATTTTATAAACAAATTATTGTATATATAGTTAACGATATACAGTGTTTTTTTTTTCAAGTGAAAAGTTAAATTTTCTCTGAGGCAGTTAACTAAGTTGGCAAATTTTCCAAAGGGCATCAATATTGGCAAGTTTGCAGCACCAAAAAGTTTTTAAAATATCAGGAACATAAAATCCTATATCAGCCAGAATATCAAATATTTAAACAATGTGCTCATAGATAGGAAACAGGAGATTAACGATCTGTGTGAAAGAGCGGTAAGCTCCTTGGCTCTGGAGTAGAATGCCAAAAACCCGGTGAGAGCAAAGATGGGCTTATTCATTCGTGGGAAACAAAAGTTTGTATGTTTTCATCTTGTCCAAGGGAGGAAGACACTCTCAGTATTTTCTTTGTAAAAGGCAACCATTCAGCATTTACAAGGTTGCTTGAAATGGCTATGTTTAATAACTAGATCTGAAAAGCTTAAGAAGTTGAGAAGTCATCCTTGACGGCTTTCGTGGTCGAGGGGTAAGGTCCTCAACTACGAATCCGGAGGTCGCGTGTTCGAATTCTGGCGTACACAAATAAATGTTATTTAATAAAATTGTGTTATTTCACAATAAATTCATTAAAAATAATATACAGTATACTTGCAGCATACGAGTACTCCAGAAGGGTAGATACTCTCAGTATCAACCCGGTGAAATACCACCATTCAAAATCTAAACGTTACATTAAATGGCTTTAGCCGTGTTTGGTGACCAAATCTGAAAAGCCAGGTAATTTCTCACATTCTTTTTCCCCATCTCCTTCCCCTCCTCATACCCTTCAACCTCGGAACATACCATAATTGGGGATGCCATAGTCTCGCTGGCTCCGGTTACCAGGGAGCAGTTAGGACCCTTGTGCGATATTGATATAAAAAATAATAATGAAAAAAACAATTTATTTACTCTTTTTTCCCCAAATCGGTGAATACGTAATCCCGCTAGACCCAGGTAGCTGCCCATTATTCAGATATCAAAATAATAAAAACAAACAATAAGAAAAAAAACGCCACTTTCGTAAAATCCCGGGTCGTGCTGTGAACGTTTATCTTTCTCGAATCGAATCCATTTCTAAATAAATCGTCAACCTGTTGTTAATAAACTTGGGCATTTAATTAACCCGGGCAGCGAGCTTTGTTTCCAGTCAGATATACGACCTCTGAATCCCGATATATTAATAACCATATTTTACGTAAATGGTCTCGTATTGTTCGCCCGACTATCGAGTATTATCAGTTTTATCAGTTACTCGGAGCGGGATTCTCTAAATGGGCAAAATAATTAAAAGTCTCTCCGGGCCCGTTAATACACCCGACCGGAAGACGTTAAAATGGCGGCGGACGCGCTGTTGCTTTCTGAGTGCGCGGAATTTAATTTCGCGCCAAAACTTCTCTGGGTATAAGCGGAAATGCAAGACTCTGTCGAAAAAACTACCGAAAACTCTCCGGGTAAAAGAATTTTGAGCCTTCTAGCTCAAAGTTACGGTGTCCCCTTTTTACTTTATAGAAATAAAAAAATTGTTTTTACGTTGAAATAAAAGTGCATGTTTTTTTGAATATTTACGGAAAAGGCTCGAAGTGTGAAACTAAGTACAAAAATAAACCGTAATAATCTTATTTTATACCGCTATTTCTATTAGTTTATTTAGAGGGATCGGGGGCCAATTCCGGTTATTTTTAGGGATGAGACATTGTCCTTATCCTCGAGTTAAGGACCTTTTTGCTTAACTGCGTGGTTTAATTAATACAATCTTATTGAAAATTGTGGGTGCATCACACGTACTTAATACGTGTACCTTATTATTACTTACTTTACACGTGTATTTAATTATAATTTTAAGAAGTTAAACCCCTTATATCTGAAATTTCGGGCTTTTGGCAAATAAAAATATAAATCATGACATTAATTCTGTCAGCAGCGAAACATCTTTAAATCTTAAAAAACCTGTTTTTGACGTCACCTCGATATTTTTCTTCGTTTCTCTATCATTGTCTTTTAAAGTGTTGAACACGATTTGTAACTTTTTGTGATTATCGCATATTAAGTCCTAACTGCCTATAGTCAGTCGGACTATTTCATTCCCAAATCGGGGTATGCCGTGAGGCTGGAGTAAATGGGGAAGCGAAAGAGGAAGGTTGGGAAAATGGCATGTGGATTTTAATGTATTATATCGATCTCCTTTATGCACTAGCCACTAAATGGCCTAATTGAATATTAATACTAAATAGCTAATGTGCTTCTGAAGCAATAAACAGATCATGCATTCTTAAGCCTCAGCAATGCTATTATCGCTAATGGCAGTGGCCAACGTTATCTTGCGCGATATGGCTGATTCTCGAACCTAATCTAACCTAATTCAGTAACAGCGGAATAGCAAATGGCAGTGGCGTGCAGTCCATAAAGACTGAAAAGCTTTGCTTACCAGGGAGATTTCTGATCCATTTTAATTGAAAATGTTTCTTCTTGGCAAATTTCTATTTTTTAATGACCTGTCTTGTCCTTCGTGCATTTTGTCCTCCTCGATTAAGATTTTTTATCTTGCTTCGAATCACCCAAAATGCACCCTATATCAAAATAATCCGGAAAATTATCAAATATTTTGTTTTGATATAAGAAATATTCAGCTTTTTTATGGCTAGTAATTTATGCAAAAGAATTGTTTCTGTAACTTTGGCTCATTGTAGTGGTAATTTAAAAATAATTGTAAAGTTGCCTGATTTAACCAAATCCATAGTCAGTGTGTCATCGTAGTTTAGTAAAATTAAAAATTTGCGAAAAAATAGATTAAATGCAGGGTTTCGCCTATAAATAGTGCACAAATCGACCTGCATGTGATGCTTGTGCATCTAAGGTATTTAGGTTTTCAAGATGAGTAATGATAATCATTAATGATTAACAGCTTACTCCGGGTCGAGAAGCATTGCACGCCACTGGCAAATAGATTATAGTATTGGGTTGTTGGTATGAAACCATGTTAGCTTAGGCTTATGATCACAATAACTATTGGTGTTGGGTTAGGTTAGGTTAGGTTAGGTTAGGTTGGTATGAAACCATGGTAGCTTAGGCTTATGATCACAATAACTATTGGTGTTGGGTATTTACTGCTGAATATTACTTAAATAACAAAATAAAATATTTTGAAATCGGGGTACTGTTATGTTAGATTTTGAACGCTTCACAAATTATATTTTAACCGCAGATATTACGTAAATATACCTCATTGAAAGTACAAAAATTTAATTATATTGAAATGCTTTGAACTTCCAAGAGAGAAATTAAAAACAAACGAAGGAATGTTTAAAATCACATACATCTCTCTTTTAAAAAATAATAATATGCAAAAAGTTACTGTGTTATGTATGAGTAATGTGGCTTATGATTATTAATGATGGCTAAAAAATGCATTGTTATAATGGATATATTGTGCAACATATTGAATTTTTTCAAATAGTATTTATTAGTTTTTTACATCAAATCCAAGCAACGACATCATAGTATTTAATTTAGAAACTAAATATAGACTCAAACATTTTTTTTACGAAAACTCCATTTGTCTAGTGACTCTAATAGCTGAAGAAGGAAAAAGTAAATATATCTTACTGATGTAATAGATCAAGGGTTACCAATCATTAGACGTGTGAATTTTAAATTTACTTTTATCTCTGAATAAAAAAAATCGTAGTCGTGGAACAAATTGGTTTTGCTAGATTCGTGCTTATCTGTTATTGAAGCAGTTATTTCTGTTAATGGTCCAAGTATTCAAAAAACTAAAAAAAATAAAACACCAAAAATCTGATAAGAAATAATATATTATTTTTTTGTCGAAAGAATCATGTTTACGGGGGTATCTGCATTCACCTCAACGAAATTATTGATTTTACAGCACTAGAATATGTTAAACAAACGACAAAGGAATTTGTGTTAGAATGTATGGATATTGCAATAGATGATAACTTGTACACTTTACTATAATTACTCTTTTTTATTTTTTATTTTTCTTTGAACAACTTAAATTTTTACGGAATACAAATTGCAAAAACAAAAATCAAAAAAATCATCTGTGGAAACTTAATATTGACAATCGACAAGAACAAAAACACTGATTTACTAAAAAATCTCCTAAAAATCTCACAACATACTTCTATTATTGACAAACCTACTAGTATACGACGGCCTCCATGGTCGAGGGGTGAGGCTCTCGACTACGAATCCGAAGGACGCGGGTTCAAATCCCGGCGTGCGCAAGTAAATTTTATTTAATTAATTTGTGCTGTTTCAAAATTAATTAATTTTAAAATAATGCATAGTATATTTGCGCACGTTCCAGAGTGGAAGATATTCTCAGTATTGCCCTGGTGAAAAACCACCATTCAGAATTGAAACGTTGCTTGAAATGACTTTTAGCCGTGTTTGATGACCAGATCTGAATAGCCAGATATTTCCCCACCTTCCTCTTCCCGTTCTCCTTCCCCTCCCCAATACCTTCACCTTCACAACATTCCCCAATTGGGGATGCCATAGTCTCACTGCCTCCAGACGGTTGGGAGCAGTTGAGACTCTTGTGCGGTATTCATAAAAAAAAAATAGAAAGAACATAATTGACCACATAGGTACAAATATTTCTAAAAACTTTTACACATGGGAAGTCACATAATTAGCTCTATCAGTCCACATGGCACAGTTGATGCACATAAAAACAGAACATAACGTAAACCAAACATGGTATACAAGAAAACAAATATTTAATAAAGAAAATACCCAAAAGTTTAACAATTATTTATCGTGCATATCTGGGTAACCACTAAAATCATTTCAATGCATTGATGATGGTTAAAAATATTTTATATTTTATAATGAAATAAACAATGAGATGAAACTTACTTTCCCTTTAAACAATTTAAACATCCCCTAAAACGTCAAATAAATTGGATAAGACCGGTTATTAAAATAACCATTAGACAAACAAGACATCTGTACATAAAACAAAAAAACACCAATAACCCGTCAGTCATAAACCACTACAAGCAATACAAAAAAAATTTCAGTAACGTAAAATATGTAGCAAAAAGGGACTGCAATAGTAAACTAATTTAAAAGGTATAGGATAAACTCAAAATATCATGGAACACAATAAAAAAAGCCCAAAATCTAAACTTAAACCAAAAATCTGCGTTAAAATAAATGATGTGTATTACACCCAGAAACTATAGCAAATGAGTTTAAAATTTTCTTTGCATCGCCACAAAACACCTCGTTATATTCGCAGCCTGCAAAAACACTCGCAAATAAACATCCTTGAACATTTTTTTAACGCCGGTAAGCAAGAAGGAAATTGTCCAAATTATTTTAAAATTAAAAAATAAAAGCAGTGTTAAGTCCCTATAAAAATCATAAAATCATGAGCAGAAACCTTAAGTAACCCGTTGGAAATATTAATTAACAAATCTTTTGAATCTTGAACTTTCCCAAAATATTTAAAACAATCTATTATTTTCCATGTACAATCGCATTTATTACTTGCTCGAAAACTTTGAGATAATACGTCCACAATAATTTGGATTTCTTAAATGCCGCTCCACAGTGCAGGCAGTCTTAAATTATTTGGAGAAAATTTTGAAAAGTATTAATGTTAGCGAAAAAACTGTAGGTGTTTTTCTCAACCTCTCAAAATCATTCAATAATGTTGATCATAAGTTTCTTCTTTTTAAACTTAAACACACTGGCAGAAGAGGTTTAGCCTTAAAACGGTTTGAATCATATCTCAAAAAATCGTAAGCCGAGAGTTTAAATTTTAAAAATTATTGTCAAAATGATGCAGCATGTGAAAGAATCCAGTTGGAGACCTATTAGCAAGGGTGTGCCACAAGGAAGCATTCTTGGTCCTCTCCTCTTCCTTATTTGTATAAACGAACTTCCAATTATTGCTGGCACATGTGTTCAATGTTTACTGGTGGTACCGTTTTGTTACTTCAATGTACTGGAGATGTTAACGACTTTAATAAGCACGTTAGCGAAACCTGCCAATCACTATCAAACTGCCTGTTATCTCAAAATTTAACACTTTAACACAAACAAAACACAGGTTCTAAAGTTTTGTGCAGTACTAGCTACACCCATAAGCATTAATAAAATCTTTAATAATAATGATATTGAAGCTTCCCGAAATTGTTCACTGCTGGGAATACAATTAGATTCACACATAAACTGAAAAGAACGTGTATAAAAAACAGATGCGAAAATCAGTAGCTTCTCTTTTGTACTAGGCCCACTCAGAAAAGTCATGAATACCGAATCAGAAATATCTGCATATTATGGATTCGTTTATTCAATGATTAAGTACGGAATAGTGTTTTCGGGAAAATCGGTAAACGCCAAGGTGTTTTTATTATTCAAAAGAGATGCATAAGAAACATTACAAATTCCGGTTTCCTGGATTCTTGTGGACCCCTCTTTAAACAATTGAAACGTCTAACGATCACTGATATATATATATATGTTATGGAGTTATGTCTATTACTATGGTTATCTCTACCCCTACCCCTAGCCCTATCCAGTATTTTTTTTCTCATTTTGAACATCAAGTGTGCAGAATTAGAAGAAGAATAATATAGATCAATGAAAATATTTCATTTTATCTTCTTTCTGCTAAGAATATCATGCATACGCTGATTAAATCTGTCCAACATTTATAAAATTTCATTGATTTGCAGGTGATAAGTAAAATAAAATTATTATTATTAATTGATAAACTAAAATTCTTAAAAACTTAAGACCAGATTTTTGTGCATAGCGCAAAGGGTACCAATTATTTTTATAAACAATAATTATTAGCCTGAAACACTCATACAAATTGAAAAAACCTTCCGAGAAAAGATAAATGTCGCCGACAGGACTCGAACCTGCACCATTTTTTTTTTCTTCAATTTGATGAGTGTTTCAGGCTTATAATTATTGTTTATAAAAATAATAATTGTTACCCTTTGCGCTATGCACAAAAATCTTGTCTTAAGTTTTAAGAACTTTAGTTTATCAATTAATAAATATTTGACAAGTCAAAGCAATTTTCACCAATAAAATGTAGACATAATTTGTCTCGACGCCATCTATTTGAGGGATTTAGCCGTTACAAGCCTCTCTCATATTAATAAAGTTGGTTGTTTACAGGTGAAAATATAATAAAAACAGTAATTATTGAATGAACACTAATATATATTGATTAACTTGGCGGGTTTGCGATAAGCCGACGTAGCTCAACGGTAGAGCGTCTGACCGGACATCAGAAGGGTGCAGGTTCGAGTCCCGTCGGCGACATTTATCTTTGCTCGGAAAGGTTTTTATCAATTTGGATGAGTGTTTCAGGCTAATAATTATTGTTTATAAAAATAAAATTATTATTGTTTGTGTCTTCGCGGGCTTTTCCCTTGAAATTAAAACAAAAAAACATTTTTGGCAAAAAGGTAGTTCATCCATTCTTCTGATTAGATTCCTTGATTCTAGTGAGATCTCTGTACCTTTTAGAATGGGAATACGAATTTTCCATTTAGACTCAATGGGCTTTCATTCACTTTAAAAAAGAATTCAGTTTCTCTTACTTTTTTTATTATTTATGGCGAATTTTGTTTTGAACAACTATTGTGTTTTAGAACAATCTAAATCAGTATTACGAGTAAGCGAGCCTAAAAATATATTCCGTTAGATCTGAAAGCATTTTGTGTTGGCAAATTTAATTCTGCCGAATGTAAATGGATGAGTCTGGGATCAGCAAAAATTTTGACTCGTATTTTATGATTTTTTCTAAATATATATATATGGCTGTCTAAACAGAAAACATAAATATATATCGTAAGTACGATAAACACGTACACAGCAAACCTAATTTTATTAAGGCGGAGAGGGACGTCGGAGAGTTATTATTTATTAATTCAAAATAATGATAATATTATTACGCAATACGATAAACATAATGTTTTTGAATAGAAAATTTTTTATTAAGTATTTTATAAATTTACATAGGCATTTATCAAAATCTAATCAGAAATATTACTTTTTTATGACAGTTCCATTGTATGTTTTACAAAATATTTAAAATACAAATGTGATTTTTAAAGTGGAGAAAAGTGTGTTCAATCATTTATCGTTGCGTTTTTGTAAATAAATATTACGTTAAAATCTATCTCCATTAAAAAATATTTTGTAAAACATACAATGGGACGGTCAGAAAAAAGTAATATTTCTGATTAGATTTTGTTAAATGCCTATGTAAATTTATAAAATATTTAAAAACATTATGTTTATCGTATTGCGTAATAATACTATAATTATTTTGAATGAATAAATAATAACTCTCCCCGTTAAGTTGCGCATATATTATTGTAGGGAATATATTGAATAAGGTAAAAATTAATTTACAGGGTGACCGGTACTTGATGTTAAACCGTTAATGATTACAAATATTAAAACGTAATTCCAAAATAATATACGGCACGTTTTAAAATGGTAGATACTCTCAGTATCGCCATGTTGAAAGACCACAATTCAGAATCGATACGTTTCTGGAAATGGCTTTTTTTTTTTTTTATATGAATACCACACAAGAGTCCCAAACTGCTCCCAACCGTCTGGAGCCAGTGAGACTATGGCATTCCCGATTGGGGAATGTTGTGAGGCTGTAGGTATTGGGGAGGGGAAGGAGAAGGGGGAAGAGGAAGGTGGTGAAAAGGGGAAATACCTGGCTATTCAGATCTGGTCACCAAACACGGCTAAAAGCCATTTCAAGCAACGTTTCAATTCTGAATGGTGGTCTTTCACCAGGGCGATACTGAGAGTATCTTCCACTCTGGAACATGCGCAAATATACAATATATCATTTTTTAATTAAATAATTGTGAAACAACACAAATTAATTAAATAAAAATTACTTGCGCACGCCGGGATTTGAACCCGCGACCTTCGGATTCGTAGTCGAGAGCCTTACCCCTCGACCATGGAGGCCGTCAATGTCATGTAGCCTTGTTTGGTGGTGACCAGATCTATATAGCCGAATACATTCCCTACCTTTCCCATCTTCTTCCCCTCCTCACACCCTTCAGTCTCACAGAATACCCTAATTGGAAATGCAATAGTTTCACTGGCTCCGATTAGCGGAGAATAGTTGGAACTCTTATACGGTAATAACATTCATTATTTTTGCGCTTTTTACGATCATCTCTTTAATTATTTTCAAATTGACTATTTTGCTCACGTATTACATGCAAAAATATATCGCATCAATAACCCTTCACCCTATACTACTTCTTATGTAAATTTCCTACTAAATTTATTGCAAAAATATCGACACTCGCAAGCTCCTGTTGCATAAAAACGGTGTTCCAGAAAATAGTAACGCGTTTAATAGTTGAACGGTAACGAGCTTTGTAAAAGCACATTAAAATCCAAAAAGTACAAAATCAACAATATACGAATGAGGCCAGCGACAATCCGTGGTGGAATCTAAGGATGAAAGTAATTTGACATTCACCATCCTCCCGCTTGTAACAAATAACGACTACAGTTGTATCTCGATTAATGAAGTCAATAATATGTTCATTTATTGTTTACTTGTCAAGAAAAAGTGCAATTTGTCATTACTTTGGCAACACCAAGATACTCACTTTGTCTTTAAAATATGTTCTTCATATTCAATTTTTTTTCACATTCGAGTTTGACAGCTCGTTTTAAAGAAACAAGACAAAACATCGTAATTCAATTATTTCCTTATTTTTATACATAATTTAGATCTGTGGATTTGACTTTGTTTTCATTTGTCTATGGTTATTTCCTTGTGGTTATGTCGATACATAAATTTCAAATATACAAAAATAAATCCTTTCCGTGCATTAAAAGTTTAAACGTGAAATTTTCTTAAAATATGATGTAGGAGCACCGACCGGTCAGTGGCTGAGTCGGCATCGCGTTTGGGTTCAATCGTTTGCCCTCTCTGGCTAAGTCCACCATCACGATACGAGCAACATCTTCCGCTTATTGTGATGGTAGTATGATATTTACAAAAAAATTCCGGAAACCTGGAAATGTGGCTTTCATAATTTTTTTTTTTTTATATCCTTCCAGAAAGTAGGTACTACTAATTTCTCAGCACCGTTTGGTAGAACTAAAAAATGTGCACTTGGACCATTGTGCTTTTTTAAATATGTATTCATCTTCCTATGAGCCATGTGTTGCCATTTAAAATATTTTAAACGATCGCAGCGCCCTCATTATTTTCTACACTATGAATAGAGAGACTATACTTACACGTTTTATTTCTCAAAATAATTATAATAAATTAATGTATAGTATATTTTGGGCGAGATATAATATAATATAGCCTTAGACACTGAGTATGAAAGACCAGCAAAAACGGAGATTATTTATGGTCACAAATAAAACTAACTTTGTTTCTCTTCAAACCGCCCTTGTACAGGCGAGATAAGGATGCATTATTGTGTACAATATATTTTTTTATTAGTAAAATATACCACGTAACATTAATTTTAGTTTTTTTAAATATCTGGAATGTGTTTTCCGCCACGAGTACAGTAACATCACGGATAGTGAAGCGCATGTTCTCCGTAATTTTTGTAATATGAAATAGATACGTTTATAAATAATTGAACTTCACCTGCATATTACATAAATAAACATTACCACGTAATATACTAAAATTGTGTTTTATAGGTAGAATACAGAATTATTCATCAGAATCCATTTTTTTGTAGTAAGGAACTCCAGTCAATTTATATATATATATATATATATTTTTGTTTTTAAAACAATGATGACGTTCTAACATAAATACCAGATTTTTTAAAGTTTGTTTTCATAGTTAAAATAAAGTATATTTTTTTGAAAACTCGCCAAAATGCTCCAAATCTATGGCCGGTCGATTTTTAGGTTAGAATTTCAAATTTCAAAATAAGGATGAGCTTTACCGAACATAATTTTATATTCATAGTAAACCAAGTAATAAAATTATATACCTTCTTAGAAATTTTAACTCAAATAATAATAATGTTATTTAACACTGACGTGATCATAATATTCTTATTTCTTTCATTAATAGTTTTTTTTATGAACAATAATTTTAGAGCTTAAAGCTATCAAATTTTGCAAAAACTAAACAAATACGAATGCAAGACAAAATCGATAAATAAAAATTTCCATACAAATCCAAAACCAGAATACATGCAGCCGAGACGTCAGATGGTCTGGATGTAATGGCGCCAACAAAACAGGGTATTTTGATGAGATGATTTGTATTCACTTTTAAATAACGATATAAAAATTCAACGATTTGTAATAAAAACTAGTGTTTTCTTAATCAGTGTTTGCTGATCTATATAAATATTTTTTAAGGCATAATATTTTTCGCTGGTTTTCCTTACTGGCAACCTTTCTTTTGAAACAATATTGTTGCTGTAAACTGTTGGTTTTCCAAATAAAATTATAATCAAATAAAAATAAAACAAAATTTAGTCATATAATCTACCAGCTGTAGTTATGTCGATTATATAAAGAGCCGTCAATATTAAGATTTATAAAACGGGCAAAGTTATGCTTGGCAGAACAAATAGCAAAGATAAAAGATAGATGACATCCAAAAAGCCTTGTAAAGCAAATTAACAAAAACAGAAGGAGTGGATGAATTTCCTAGCGGCGGTCAATACCCTCAGTTACGGCGATGATGAATCTCTCGAATGCATTTCGCACAATTTGCATCATTATTTAATACTTTCCTTTATGACAAATTGAAATTCTCGCCCTTGCGTTAGCTCGCAAGATGATTAAAACGAAAAAATGCTTTTTTTTTATGCCGTAACTTAAATAGAGTCTTTGTTGTAAAAAGCATCGTTAAACGAGGTACCAATGTATAACAGAAGTAAAACTAGAGCGGACTGCGTGCAAAGGAATTTCAATTATACAGCGGAAGGATGCCCGCCCCGCCGGCACAAGTCGACAGTCGGCAGCGCTCAGCAGCTGTCTGGTGGAATGTCGCACTGTGGATTAAAAACCCTGGAATAGAACCTCTTTATTCAAAAGTTCCAAATGATTGCGAGACGGGCTAAATTCACTAAATGTTCCAAAATCTATCGCTCGGATAATCATCCGTCTCAGTGATTATTCCCCTCTCCCCCAGCCATTATTGGAAACGAAATATGAGACACATTCCATCAAATTTCCAGGGGATGATTTTTCCGACGGTTTTAAGCCTGAAGCTAAATTATAGGCTGAAAATCGTTCAAACCTTTTAATGGATGTTCAGTACTAGTAATATTCCTTTATTTTAAATACATATTTTTTGTTACGAGAATTAATACGGCACAAAGGATCTAACTGATCCCAACTCTCTGGAGCCAGTGGAACTATAGCGTCGCCAATTGGGGTTGTGAGAGAGTGGGGAAAGGAAGGATATGGGGAAAAGGATGGTTGGGAAATACCTGGCTATTCTGATGTGGTCTCAGCTCATGGCGTCGAAACTTACGTGATTAACAGTGTCGATGTTATTCCGTCATGAATTCTTCAGGAAAGGGGTTGTCATGATCTTAACTGACCTCTGACAGAAATGGGTACCAGAAGTAGAAAAAGAGGACTCTTGTTTTTTTATCATAACAGTTATATTTTGATGATTTATATAGCGCCGTTTTGTGAAAAAATCATGTCAGGAGTTGCAAAGGTTGCAAAATCACTTTTGCCTTCCCATTATCAAGTGCAAAAACTTCCTTCCTCTCCCAATATGAGACGCCAACGTTACCGTTAAACTCGTGCATGATTTATTTATCCATTTTCCTAGGAAATTTTAGAAAAAAAGTCAATACATTTATTAAAAAAAGTAATTTTTTTTAATGAAATAATATTAAAAATTTATTTACATTGCTAATTTTTAAATTATTTTTTATGAGAATCATTAATCTGTTAAATATTTGCCCCTCTTAAATACATATCTGTTTCATAAACTTCAAACGAATTTGTATTGTGTTTATATGCGACAATAACTACTTTGATTGTTTTTTAAAGTAGGTACTTGGGTACTTTTAATCGTCTGTGGATCAGCTATGGATTAAATCATCGTTATGTAAAATAAACAAATTTTACAGATACGAGACCTGTCGCGCTTTGAAATACTTCAAATTTATGAAATAAGATGTTATTAATATTTTTTGGGGCTTTTATTTTATTACTCACCTATGGCTGCGATTTTGTGAAAAGGATTTTGTGAAAAGGTCAGTTAAAACTTTCGTACCGTACATATATTTGATAATACATTGATCTCCAGAACGTTTTCTTCCCTATTTAGAGGAAATAAAAATGTACGGTTTTCGTTTTCCAATTTCTGGTAATGTTGGCTTTATACGCTATTTTTTCATTGGATCCTAGTTACTCGTTCAGGCGGTAACTACGTTTGTATTTTAAAAGTTGACGATTTCCGAACGTAAGTTGTGACTGTATTTTTTGGTGTTGTTTATTTTTATATCAATTTTATTGAATCAATAAAACGTTTTTTTTTATACAATGTATTATTTGTCATTTTAAGTAATACGCACCTTTACCGGCCTAATATGTACCATTAAATGAACGTAGTAACAACTTCTAAAGCTTTGATTATTTTTATCAAACAACAAATATTTTATATCACTGCCAGTCTTAACTCGGATCTGAAAGGGTTGAGAATAATGTCCGTTTATTTATTTTTACCGCTTTAATTCTGTCATGGAAACTAGAGGCGTTTTATCAGTTTTAAAACCGCCGACTAAAAGCTTGTCAAAAAAACTTTTCTTTCAGCTCTTTGTTCCATGGATACCCACCCGCAAAAACCTTAATTTCCTTTGCTTGAGCTAAATGAATTTAAATTCCATTTTATAGGGTTGAATGATTTCTCATTGCCTTACCGGAGGTAAAGGAATTCTTCATATCTTTCCGGTGGGTAAAGTTACAAAGGCCTGGATAGTTTTACGTGTTCCGCTTCAATTAATAATCACTACTAAACCTTCTAGACACAAATCCAAATTATTTTATTAATAACCTATTTACCGATTAACTTCATTATCGCGAAATTACACTGCTTGATTTTCAAAACTTTTTTTTTCCTCTTATGCAGCATTTGAAAAATATGAACTAAACAAAGTGGCATCTTGTCTTATTTTTTGACAATTATATGTAATGACATTAAGTATCGCAGCAATTATACGGTTTGTTTGTCAGCGCGTCTATCGCGACCTACTGGTTGATCGCGAAGGTATTTTTGGGCAATCACGAACCTATATTATATTATAGTATGTCTTGTTCAAACAAGTTCCACCTCTTAAAATCCGTTAGTCCCCTTCTCTTCTCTTTTTTACTGGTGAAAAAACATTAAAAAAAACATATTGTAAAGATTTTTTATATCGTTTTTTTTTTAGTAATATATATAAAATATATGTTTTCAAAATGCATCTAAATATTCGAATTGTAATTGTGTTTTTATTGTTTTCTCACAATATTATTTACAAGCGATATCAGTCGATCGCCACAATTTTTTTTACCGGTCGCCATTGGCGTATATCATGTTTCAAACATCATATTCGACTTCCAGTGAAATTGAAAAAAGTTCACGTTTAGCATAACAAAAACACACTGTTAAACTTTTCGAATATTCAAATTCTAAAAATGTATACATTTGTTGTTCCTTTTTCGCTACAGTTAGTACGCATGAGCAAAACAAAAGGCTGTTTCTCAGTGAGATCACCATCTGAACTGTGCGTATACATAAGTATCAATACACACAATCGTAAGTATGTATAGTTTGACTCTAATTGGGTAACCTATACATGAATACAACATAGCTGCATAGCTCATGACCTAAAATACGTTTGAAGCTGAAAATTTAACAAGAAATTTAGGACAGCAAAAGACATGCAAATTTCATGACGGTTCAAAAGTTTTAGTTGAGACCAACAGATAGATTTCCCACGGTTGAAATAAATAAATTCCTACGAAATAAACACATTAGTTAGACGAATCTCAGTTAGGAAATTTATAAAAATTATCTTGCTAATTTTATGCCTCTGGAATAACAGACGGTTTTTCACCTGGTTATTAAAGATATGGCGGATAAAAACATCCTTTACGGTAACCCCGAGCGACGATAACTTGAGACCGGGCTTAAATTTATATTTAAACTTGCCCTCGACTTTACGCTCAAAGGGATGAAAAAGGCGAAAAACCGGAATGCTTAGTACTCTTCCGCATAAAACATCGCTTATCAAACCGCAAAATATCTTAGCGTTAACACGTGGATTCATTCTCTATAGAAGCTCGCATTCCTCTTTGACTTATTTCACGTTCCGACAAAAAACAGAAATTCTATTAAAAATACCGTCTAATAAAATTGTCTTCCCTTTGTTCAACTCCAGTTGTTCAACAAAATTAATTTTCCAGCCTTATTTTCTATAGCCAGCGGGAAATATGTACAATAGCCGAAGAAAACCGTTGTTTTACCCTGAAATCAACAAGTTCGCTATGAAGATTTATGTGTAATTTTACCCGTTTAGATTCGGGAAACTTTTTTATTCAACCTCGCATTCCTTCCTTTTAAAGGTGAACTCCGTATTTTGCAAGCGAAAAATATTAGCCGTACATTTTGTAGGAATTACTCGGTAATACAAATTAGAATGTAGGTGAAATTTGGAATGAGTTTGTTCATCGCTAATATTCGTAATGTAAAAATGAAATAAAACGAATTTATGTTCTCGGGATTAACCTAATTGTGCAGAGTTTATTTGCTCGCACATTTTGGTGGGAACGGTTGGTTTATTGAGGCAGTGAAGGAATCAGTGGGGGGTGTTTTGACTCCTGGGTAAGCCATAAGTATTTTTAAAGCCCTTTCGTAAACGGTTATAGTTTTTGTAAATTTACCACATTTCAGTACATGTGTTCTTTATGATTTTTTTCAAATAATGACACATCTTTATGCCAAACAAGAGACACACTCATCGGCTAGCAGTCTAACGGATCAAGTTCTATGCTCACAGCTCACTGTTCCAACTTACTAGCTTTACAAGACGCGTTACACTTAAAGAAAGGGTTTGTACTATAAATCGTATGGTTTATAACAGCACTTTACCAACTCTGCCACGGAGAGACCGTAACTAAACTAAAGTTGACCATTTTCCTAAATTTATAACCCCAATGAATCCGTTGAATGTTCAGTTGAAGTGAACAGAAAGGTTAGCTTCTTTCGTGTGGACATTTTCTGGCCTGAAATCTTTGCTGTTTCACGGTTTCTGGCGTCTAATACTTCCAGGAATCAATCATTCCGGACCAGTGAGTGCGTCTCAAAACTTTTTTATCCTACGACCGCCAAAATCGTTCAAAAGTCAATGCTACCTAAAAACAATATACGTGCAAATGTAAAGTACTCAAATAAAGTATGTAATGAACTCATATAAATTAATTAATTATAACGCTCATAACATTTTTTTAAAATTTAATCGTATAAAAGTATCTGTCTATCATTACCATCATTATTAACATGTAGAATATGATATATATGTATGTATATTATCCTCAAACTGATCAGAGGCATACAAATGCAGCTGTGATATATCATATATAAACTCGTCCCCCTGCTGTTCAATATCAGGTTATGTTCTGATTTTGTAAATAGTAACATTTTGTACATAATTTATTCTAAAATGTAAATATGTTAGTTGTAAGCCTCTGTCACTAGTTTTAAATCACTAGCTACAGGTCTAAGTTAGATATATAAGTCTTAGATGTAAGTCACTAATTATAAGTCTGAATTAGGTAGTTTCTAGTCATAATTCTTAGCTGTAAGCTATTAGTAATAAATCTAAGATGTAAATTATTTGATAAAAGTCTAAGTGATAAAGTATAGGTTAGATAAATTATATTGTAAAGCGCCCTTGGGGTGATTTTCTCACGAAAACGGCGCTATGGAAATAATCCGTTTATTATTATTATTATATCATATATAAAGTTGTTTTATATATGTTGTAATAATTAAGTCTCCATCATATTAGAAATAATAATTATGTCTCCATTATGTTAAAAGTAATAATTAAGTCTCCATCATATTAAAAGTAATAATTAAGTCTCTATCATATTTAAAGTAATAATTAAGTCTCCATGTAGGTAAACCGTAATATTCACATAAAATTCGATAAAATATTTTATTATGCTTTCATGTAATAGAACAAATAGCAGGAAAACATTAGGTCCAGAGAGAAAAATCTTAGCTATCAGAAACCTGTTAGTTTTCCTGCAAAATTTCTCAAACGGTAAGCTCCTGCGGCAAGAAATTTGCATCACTTTTTCACCATGTTTTCAGTTCGCAAACTGATTTTCATCGTAACTATTTAATAATTTTGAAATAGCGTGGAAAACCATGGATTAAAAATTATCAAGCAAAATCAATTAGTGGACACATTTCTTTGTTACGTGCAGAAAAATAATTCTAATTTATTTCATGACTCCCTCTGGCAGGAGCTAATTTTGAAAGGCACTGCTCTGGAATACTTACAAAAAATAAATCAAATTTTCCGAACTTTCGACAAAAATAAATCATAAATGTTTTAAAACTTTTGAAAAACATCGAGTAAGAAGAAATTCTACGATTGAGCAAAGAGAACAATGAATTTAAATTTGACGAAAATATACATCGACAGGAAAACGTAGTCGACAGGGTTAACTTTGCAGGCTACCAAAGAATTAACTAAATAACGAATTAACTGTTTTAAAAACTCCTTAAAAACTTTGTTTTGCTTATTTGCGGCAGATTTCTTGAAAAGATTCCACGTCTAACATTTATTAAATCATTAAAATCCTATTTAATGGAGAAATGTTCAATTTCGGTAATGACGGTATTGTGCTCTGGTCCGAATTAATTTAATGGCAAGCGATTGACAAACTAAATATAAAACATCCTTTGACCAAAATTTTACTAATTATCGTATCTGATATTATGACAGGTCCATCGACGAAGTAGAAAAACAAAGTATTGTGATTTTTTTGTTATTGTTTACAACAAATAAATACTTTTCAGAAAATTTTAGGGTGGATATCATATTTTGTGAAGGCTATCCATTCTATCTGTGTACCTACCTGTGATCTTTTTTGCACCCGTTGTACCTATTGTAATTTGAATTTTATAACAAAATGTTTAATAGCCCATATAGAGCGTATACATTATAATAAATAAATAAGTAATACATTATGAGGTTAATACTTTTCTAATAATAAATCAGTATTTTTGTTGTACTGATGGAAATGCAGATTCCGCAATTAATAGCATAATCTTAATATCATACAGCTCTTATCGCAGTTAACTTTGGTATCGAATATCCCATTTAAATTGGAAATATTAAAGACGTATTTCAATAACCTCTTATTTTAGCGAGGATTTGTGATGACAAAAGTGTTTTATTTATAACAGTTGTTATGATAACATTGTGTACAATATTGTGGTGACATTAATCATATTAACAAGAAATACTCGTGTAGGTAGCTTTCTAACGTGATTTCAACCTTCATACGTTTAATTGTTGAAAGTGAATAAGTTCTACTGAATACATATTATTATTAGATAATGTAAATTCACCCCATGTACTTACACCTTTCACCAGTCTTCGTTTTTCGAATCCTCTCGACACTGTACGATCTAGACGGCCTATGTCTTTTCTCCTTATTCTTAACAATCTCATTTTTTTCTTCTTCGTGACACTGGTCACCTTTTCCTTTCCCTTCCCCTTCCCCGGCTCCCTTTCCTCCCGCCTCTCCGCCCCCGTCATCGCCCCCCTCCGTAACACGTGTGCACTTGGACGTTTTCGGAGAGCCATTTTCGCAGTCACCCCTTAATAATTTTTGATATATCTCGAGTTCGTGATAAAAGTCGCTCTCGGATAAGTTCTCCGGAGTTGAGGAGTTGGAGGAGGAGGCGTGGGAGGGTATCCGAGCTGTCACTGTTAATCCGTTCAGGGTAAGACTGCGCGTCGCATTACTTTCTGTCACAGTCATCATTCGGAATCCAATATTGATGAAACATCCAACGCGAGCTGTATCAGAGAGAACTCACAATCATTTTAATGTTCAGCGATAATTCTTAGCGCGGTTAAAACCCAGAATTTCAGATATATATATATATATATATATATATATATATATTTTTTTTTGTATATTTGACCCTCACCAAAAGAACATATTAATTCCCTCGTTAGTTGCAACCCGATAACTTATTAATTTTTAATAATTACAACAAGCACCAAAACTAACGTGACAATATCAATGGTTAATGTTACAACCGTCAAAAATATTGCATCTAAATATGCAAGTCGTAATTTTAATTTTGAATAATCCAACGTATTTTATGACAGAAATTATTATTAATAAGAGGATTTCACAATCAGAATTTATGTGATGTATGCTGTGACGTTTTGTTATTTTGGATTGTTAACAAATTAACCACTCACTGTATTGTTGTAATTACGTGAAAAAACGAATGACGTATTATGTGATTGTTACGTTCAGAATAAAATTCACTTAAGAAACTTAAAATACGTTAAGTTTTTTTATTATTAAAAAATCAACTTAGTAAAATTATGATTTATATATTCTCCTGTTATCAGTATATTCACTTCAATTAAACTTGTTCAATGTTTCTAAGTTCCTCAATCACTTATAAAGTTAGTTTATCATTTAGATCGCGGAAAAATTCGTATCGCGTTTTTGATGGAATTTCCTAGCTCGCACATCGACGTCCATCCCCGGCAGACGCGCGACGTCTACTGGCGCGAATGATACTAACTACAGCCTCCAACTTTCCCGGGGTAGGTATCTACGTTTGTGAGGGTAGTAGGTACCTACCGCTTTATCACATAGACTTGTGATCATGACGGCGGGAACATTTGCTATAAACAGAATTCCTTGACATTGAACGCATCTAATTTAAAGACAATAAAAAAATTACGTAATTCAAAATCACATTAGGTACAAAAATTGGCAAACTAAAAATAATAATCCCGGTTCCCTTGTTATTCATTGTGGAACCATCACTTTAACTACAATAAAACTCTCAATCGATGAGCTCTTCAGAAGCTCGTAATGAAATTTGTACCACCCTTTTTTTATATTTTAAGTCGCAACGTCATACTCATCGTGAGCCAGGCTTTTAAATATTCGTTTCACTTAAAAAAATAGATGGGTGGCAAATTATATGAATTTCAATTGTTCAACATAAAATAAGGTTACTCTGGTAAAATAAACGAATTTGAAAAATGGCCAAGCTTTAATACAACTGGAAACATTGTAACCATATTTGTATTATAAGTTGTTTGCCAAGGCTTTTAATATAGAACCCATCCCCAAGAAATTTGACAGTAAAACTGGCCCAGGCTAGCCTTTAGTTTTGCTGGGAAATACAGATAAAATTTACCCAAAATCATTGACATTACAATGTGTGTAATGTCATTGACCAAAATACACAAAATAAATAACAAAATGCGTGCATTCGTGAAACTTTGCTCATGCACTCATCTTGGTAGCAGAAATAAAGAGCTTCAGATTCCCCCCAAATTAAAAAATGTTAATCAATAAACAGAGGGAGTGGGGGTGGATTTTTATAAAAATTCATGTTTTATAATCTAGGTCGAGTGAGGTATCATTTATTGTATATTATTAGAGGTTAATCGAATGAAATCACTCGCAAGTCGATAGATTCAATATTTGGTGAGATAAGGATAAGATTATGTAGCGATGGGTACAAACATAATAACGTTTTCTGAAAGTGTTGCATGAAACTGTTGCTGGAAAGTGTTTACATGATCATGTTTTGGGCTTAGTTGCTGGAAATTTATCTTATATCATAATGGTACAATCTTATACATGTGTGCCTGTCCGTGTGCTTGTACGTATGTGTGTGTATGTCTGTGTGTGTGTGTGTGTGTGTGTGTGTGTGTGAGCGCGTATTAGTTAGTCCAAAGAAACCTCCCTACAAAGGCTACACAACTATTTATCAACTCATATGTAGTCTCACGTCCCGATTACCGTAACGGCAATTATGCCAGTCTTCCTAAATACCAAACTAACAAACAAACTTTTTAACGCTGCGGCGAGGCCCATCACCGGAATGTCTAAATATTCGCTCATTTCAGAACACCTTCATAACCTTCACTGGCTCAAGTGCCCAGAAGTAATCCAGTACAAATTGTACTGGATAGTAAATCTATCAATGAAATGGCCCCACCTTACAGCACCGAACTATGCGTTCCGGAAAACACTGGTCTAAGGCAGCCTACTCTTAGATCAACACATCATCGGCTATCGGAAGGCTGATAGAACCTAAACGCAAGCCAAATACTAAGTTTGGAGACTGAGCTTTCAGAGTATCAGAGGCTAAGACTTGGATAAACTCCCCCCTGAACTAAGAAGCATAACAATTTCAGTCCAAACTAAAAATTTACCTTTTCAGACTTTCATATCCATAAATTCAATATACCTGCGATTACCATTCTTGTGTAGCCTATAGTATATCTTAATTACACTTTACTTTAGCCTTCTACCTTAATCTACTTCTCATCACATGTTGGAAGATAAATTCTAATCAAATCCCTATACTGTACTGCCATCATAAAATTGCTAACTAAGAAAAGAGCATTAATTAATACAATAAATAGTACCTCCAATAACATGCGTTGCGTTGTCTTTCCAATGTTATGTCCTCTGCGTGCAAAACTGTATATGCAATTATCTAATAAACAGTGTCAATCTAAGTATGGCCCTGAATAATATCTGCCTGTAAATAATATAAATAATCAGGGCCGGTCCCACGACATCTCGCGCCCTGTGTAGTTAGTACTGCCATACAAATGATACAAGAGTTATACAAATTCGACATATGTACATCACGACATCCAGACAAGGCAGCCCCCATGTAAATAGGGGGCACAGTTCTAAAGTCTACCAACTCCATCAAAGCTGATTTTGAGATAATGAGCCCTAATTTTTTTTCTATTCATCTAATACCATCTAGGTGCAAATAAAGGTGAAAATCTTTATTACTAAAATAGTCAGGGCCTGATTAACCATTTAGCTCACTAGGCTATAGCCTAGGGCGCAAGATTTTTATGGGCGCATCCCGGTTGATCAGCCGTTGATCGGGGACGCTTAAAATATTTTCAAACTTCTCCTGCCTCGGTGCAGTGCTTTGCGAACCATAATGCAACGCGCCCGTAACGCGCTACTAGCTCGTCCGTGGAAACGACCCCCTCCCAAAGCCGAGGCTCAAATAATGAAATATAATATGAATCATCACAATCAAACAAAACATTAAGAATTTGAAAAAAAATTAAGTAAAAATACGTAAACGTCTTTAACTAGATCTCGGCTCAATAAGATAATTTTAGTAACTGTCAATAAATTATATGCTTATATTATCATTTATGTTACTTATATTGAGGTATAAGTAACATAAACGATTTTTTTTTAATTTCTCAGTTAATAGCATTCTATCGAATTTCTAGTTGCTATGATCACGGTTTCCCTTCTGTTTTACGCAATGAAAAAAAATATATTTCACCAAGATAAAAATAAGTTAAAAACGACAACATTTTATAGCTTAACCTAAATGTAGAAAAAAATCTGCACTGCTTTTTCACTGAATAGCTATGGTTGATATATTTTAAAGATTTCCGATTTACTGCATTTTGTGGTTTTAACTTAAATGTTGAAAATTTCGGCGTTTTTCTTGGGGTCTATGTAAGTTGTATTTGAAAGAGTGTCGTTTTAAAAAATTATTACCAGTTTTGAAATATTTTTTGACAACTGACGAATTTGAAACCGTTTATTGTTGTGACCGTGGAGAAAAAATGCAGAATGGCAAAATTTTCGCCAGCGGCGCATTCTTCGGTGTCTTCGTAAATTTTATAACCCATGTCCTCCTCCCTTTAGTATCGCAACATACCCTGATTATGCCATGGTCAAATCGACATAGTTAAAATTACCGTGGAGAAGAAATGCAGAATTTTCGCCAAGGGATCTTGGTAGTTGGTCTCGCAGAACTGACCCAGTTCGATCGGACACGATAGATCGACTCTGTACTCTACATTTTTCCTGTTAGGTCATGAGCATCAGTCAGAACTCAGGACGTGACTTTGTCAGTAGTTTTTATCACCAATATTTTCCTGTCTCTGTCACTTGTCACCGATTATTTAAATATACCTTAAAATCCCACCTCTAGTTTGCATGACCTTGCGTGTTTATTATACTTGTACCTAATGATAAATAACCGGCCTTTTTGTAACGCCATGTACGTCAAAAAATAAAGGTAGATCTTAAAACTGTTAGAAATAAACAAAAAGTCAAATAATACAACCTTTAAACTCATAATAATTTAAAAGAGGGAGACGTCCTCAACACGTTACCCCAGGGCGGCTTTATTCCTTAATCAGGCCCTGAAGATAGTTTTAGAGACTTGTAACTAGATTTCACCAATAATGAAAAAAATGCATTTTTGAAGTTGGACCACTATAGAATTGTGCCCCCCAAATATTATGGCATGCTAAAACCATTGTAATGATTTTTTGCGGTGCTTGGAAATCGAATCCGCAACCTTCCGATACAAGATCGAGCAGAGGCCGTAAATATATATTTTTGACTGCTCATATTTACATATACGAGTAGTTCGGTACACCAATGAAATGATTGAACTACAACTTGACACATTTACATCTGCAGGCGGCCAAAGGAAGAACGAACGAAATGTTGTTAAATCCATATATTTTTTTTTTTTATTTATTCACAAAATCCACACTAGTGATGCCATAGATTGAAAAGTTAAATATGTCAAACTGTACACCAACTGAAAAATATATATTATATAACACACGTGATTTTTTTTATGTTTACTTTATATTTACTTAAAATACATGTATACTAATGGCTAATAATAGTTGATGCATTATTTTTTATGGATAATTTAGCAAACTTTATTTTAAAAAGCATGGTAATAAATAAAACACTTCAACTAAGTAGATAGGTACTTGGAAGTATATTCTTACGACGGGGTGATATTAAAACTTATAAACTTCCTGCCTAAGTTTTTGTATAATATTAACATCAGGAGTCAAACGAATTTCGGAGTTATCTTGTGAAGAGTTTTCGGTTTCATCTGGATTATTATCACCTTGGGTCCCAAACATGTCGTTGGAATATTTAAAATTGACATTCGGACGATTTTCTTCCCCCAAATGTAATTGAGTCCCGCGCATTTCGAATGTTCCCACTTCTTCTAAACGCAAATCACTGCGAATGTTTTTATATCCGGTTACGTTTTTGTTTTTCAATTTGTTTATAAAAGAAAGCGGGTCACTTTTTTTATCTGACGACAAAACAAAGGGGGATTCTTGGAAATCTAAAACCTCGTCGGAAATAATATTTTTTTGTTTAGAAATTACGTTTTTTCCTTTCATTTTCGATAATTTTGTACTTATCTTTTTCCTAGCATTCCAATTTCCAAAAGGCTGTGATTTTTGAGCAGATGTTTTTTTATGAATGTTTTTCATTGGCATCGCTTTCTTTTTATCCAGTAGTTTGGACTGCCAATCATGTTTTTCAATATTTTCTTCTTCTAACATTTCATTGAAATGCTCGGCAAGTATGCGTTCAGAATCTACATTAATGTTATTAGGTTGCTGAGCTGTATTTATTGATTTGTGAACCGCCACGTCATTGATACTCTCCTCACTAGTATTCCAAAGATCTGCGCCACTGCGAATAACTGGTTTTGGTGTATTCATATTAGATTTTTGAGGCCACTGATAAGTTTGAACTGCATACTTTTCACTTTTTTTCAAAGGATAGCTTTCGGATAACACTGTCTCTTGTTGATTACTTAGTACAATAGTTTTAAATTCAAAAAACCTTTCTATCTTGCGAATGCAAACATAACAAATCCATTTGAAAGTGCCCTTTACATTTTGAATTCTAATTTGCAAGCAAATGGAAATTTTGTGAGCCATTTTCTTCTCGCCAGCATATTCTCCAAAAAGGTGAATTTGTAACTGATCTTTTGATAAACACAAAAAACAAGTTTTTGACATATTTCGTACTGAAATACGAACACAGTATTATGTACGTACACACTGCTAGACAGATTCATGCACGAATGTTGAATATGTGTTTTAAATTTTCCCTCCACTTCGTCAGCTGACAGTTTGTGAAAATTTTCAGCCTGGATCATAATACGAAATTAAGTACTTTTAGCAATATTTTTTTCCATTTTTTATTTTTTTTACGAATTAGCTTTGGCATGGCATTCCATGATGACAATAAAATGTTGAAAAATTTTTTGTAACCATCAAAATATTATATTTACAAGAAAAACAAGAGAGGAAACAGGTTATCAAATTGTTCCTGCTTACTTGATCGTATTTTGTCATGGTGAAACACTGTAGCTGTCAAAACAAAAATGGCCCTGTCAACTATATTTAATTTCTTTAATTTTTGAATAATCGTACCGGCACGGGCAAGATTTTTAAACCTAAGAGTATTAGATGCATTTTATAATATCTTTAGGTAAGATATTACATTCGTGTTGATATTTGACCTGTATTTTGGTTTTGAGGTTTTGAGTGTATCATTAAATTCAATACAGGACTGTTATCTTCACCAACAAGAAAGCATATTTATGCTACGGGTGAATTAATTGAAACGTGCATTTTGTAGCTACCTACTCTATGGACTCACCACAGAAGGCTTTCCACCGTTTTTATTGTATTTATTATTTATGAAGACGATTTCGATTTTACAGATAAAGAGACATCAACACAAATATGCAGTTCGTGGTTAACAGAATCAAAGCTATCATCTATATTATAATCGGTGCCATAAAGCGAGCACTTTGTTGTTTTAGAGGCAGAAGAAGATCACAGAGTAATGATGATGGAGATGAATGTCTCACTCATGTAATTGTACCAAATCGCGATGAGGTAAGCTGAATGTTTATCCATAGATTATGATATAATATTTCATAAATATTACACACATATTAATTAATATTCTTCATTGTTTAAGAGTTCGGTGAATTGGAATGAAAACTGGGGTGAAGATATGAATAGGAAACCCCAAACAGTACGAGATCATATTCAACTTTACCGTGAGAAAGTGGGTCAGCAGAATGTTCCTCAAAATAATCCAAGTGATGAAGTTTTGGAGAACTTGTTTCAGGTATTGTAATCTGCTTCTCTCCTAATATATTCTTCTATTCTACGGTGGGTTTCAAAATAGAAACTATCAATTCAGCCGCGGAATATATGAAGGGGCATTCTTTCACTATAATATGCTCGTTAGTCTGCGGTATGTATTGCCAAATATTTTAGATCCAGCATTATGCATTGCATGGACACAATAGCGGACATTACACATTGACTTCGGACTCAAGATCTTACCACACTTCATTCCGATATGTCCGCCGAAACGTATGTGTAAAGACAGTGACCTGCAGTCCGAACGCCCAGCGTCAGTCTGACGCGTAGGTTTTTCTCAGTGATCGGCGTGCTATGACTTTATACATAAGCGCGAACTGCGTATTTTTTTTGTTATTTCTTTTCACCGACTGCTTATGGAAAATCAAAAGCAAAGAATAGAAACTTAAAAATCAGTATTAGTTGATTTTTGAACGAAACATTGCAAGTAAACTATCTAAATTTGCACTGTTCATACGTAAGAAATTTATAATCTTCGAGGTAATTACGACATGACATTATTATTTTAATTGGTAAAATGGTAAATGGCCATAGCGATGTCTATCTTATGATATCTACGGTCAGAACTGTTGCTAAAATTTTAAACCGTACGACATATCACGCATCAGGCCATACTTCGCTCCGACCTCTGAGAAATCCCTCCACACGGAGATCAGTTGATCAACAGATCGGCGCACCCGCGGAAGTGTGGTGACTTTTTTTACCCAAAATAAAGCAAGTTTCGGCTGGCAGGCTGACCTTGCATATCGGCAGGACGATCGGCGAGTGCTTTAGAGCAAAAGTCGAGAAACGCAGGCGGAAACGTACGTGTGGGAAACGCTAATAGCTGTAGAAAGCATCTTATTCTGTTGATGGAATACCAGAATAAATATTAATAACTAAAAATTTAATATATTCTTTAGACTTTCATGAAAAGTCAATAGATGTCTCTTATAAATAAAAAATCGGATATTAATCCGAGACACCGTCTAGTTTGCAATTTGTTCCTTAGGAACTTTGTAATCATTATAAAGATAGCTGCCAATAATATGGGATAAAAAATGCAGAATAATATTGACAAATCTTGAATTTGAGATATGATATCGATAAAGATGACATAAATTGAACTGGTCTCATTAGCTAAGTTGGTTAAGCGGTTGCCCCGGATAGGTAGAGGTCCTGGGTTCAAGTCCCAGATGCAACTGAAATCTTTTTATTTTCTATCCTTTTTTTCTGTTTTCATATTTCATTTAGGTTATGTTAATTTTATTTTCTACAATGATTAAATATTATATTTTAGCTTTGTGATGCATGTTATTTACTTGTAACAATTTTGTAATAGACTAGCGCAGACCCGTGAAAAATCACAGGATATTATAATTGTAGGTTTGTGAAGCTGAAAGTTTTAGTTTATTTTATTTTTTTATTAACGAACCATTGTCCAATTACACAAAATACCCAACATGAAATGAGATAAACAAGAGCTACAGAAAAATAACGGTACATACATAATGTATGAATGAAACAATGGCAAAAATATGCATATCAGAGAACATTCAAGTCAAAGCCTGAAAAAGGTTTTGGTAGAGTCCATGATTTTAGACTAAATGAAGATCTTCGAAGTTTATTTTCATAAAGCCTGACAAAAATCATTTAAACTGGTAACAAAAATTTCAAGGCCCTGGCCCGAGTTAACAAGTCTCGACATTCTCGACAGGGGATGATGATGGTACCAAAGATTGTTTAAAAGCTGAAAGTTTTAAAAAATCTTAAATTAAAAATAATTTTAATAATTTCAATTTAAAAATAAATATAAATTAATGTGCCACGGCCGAGAATCGAACCCCGATAAACTGCTTGGAAAGCAACTGTGCTTGGCTAACCATTACGCCACCAACTATTTCAAGAACTGCAGCGTAAATTCATTTTCTGTACTGAAAATAATTATGTATTTTAGAATTAGAATGTTAAGTATAACGTACTCACATCACAATCGAAATTATATTATTTAATGAATTTCGATGGTATTACAGGAGATGACCCCTCGGTATATAAAACAGAAAAAGGTTGTGATTGGAAATTCCAGTGATAGATCTCAAGGTCATGCCCCCGACTTGTCCCGATTGGCCGTCTCCGCTGATGGTGTTGGAGTAAGTATTTAAAAGTAGACAAACATATTTTTAGAATTTGGTTAATACATAAAGAATAATATATTATGCAGCATCATCATTCTCTTTGTTCCGGCACACTCCTTCATGGCGGAGCCCTTAGTCTGATCGAGTTTCTTCAGCCTATTCTAGGTTCCCACTGAAGCACTCTTGGTTCACCCGTTAGGACCACTTGAATTTAACCATTTTTCAACAACATCTATTTTGTATATACTTTTGTTTGGCAGACGCTTATAGTCCTGCAGTGGTATATAATATTCTCCTCTTTGACAAAACCCTACATAGTACTGGGTATAAAAAGAATTTGGCTGTGCAAAATTAAAGCCAAGTAAGGGACTAAACTCAAATTGTTCAGAAAATAGAAAATAGGCATGGTTTCAATAAAATAATTATAGAACTTATGTTTATTTTATAGAATAAAACATTGGCCAGAGAGCCCGATATAAATTATTTGAATTGCGTTAATATTTGCATTTGTAATCCGATGCATTATTGTACTTGAGTGCCACAGAACGATATATAGCTCGAGCCATATAATTCGTCATGCGTTACCCACGGTTCTAAAATTACATCACATTATTGAAAACATGTGTCTAAAAATAAAAGTAATCAAAATAAAAAATATATATATTCATGGATTATCGACACTTCTCCAGCATTTAAAAAAATAGATGTGGCACCTAAAGGGTTAATCACTTCGATGCTGAAACAATATTTTAGTTTATTTTATGAGTGCAACTTCAAAAGTTAGTAAGAGCACTTGTTTGGTTAGAGAATTCTTACTGACAATTACTTTAAAATTGCCACTTCATACAAGTTTGTAGGGTATAACAATATTAAAACAAAGTAACGGCATAACAGTTGCTAGCTTTTAGACGTGTTAATGTTTCTTACTTGGTTTTAAAATGGCAAGTACAGAATATTTTTGAAAATACCGTATCTCTTACAAGTTTTTATTTAATGAACCACTCAAGAATACAGAAAAACATAGATTTTGACCAACTAAGTCACAAAATGCACAAACACCCGTTTCTGAAAAATGTCCCTTGGTTTTAATTTTGGTTCATAAAGCAACAATTAGATCTCTCACGTCTCCCACCTCACTGGCTGCAGCATGATTTATCAGTAATACAAATTTAACATTCTCTGTGAATCATCTGCATTCGATTTGCACAGCGTAATGCCCGTATGTGATTTTAAAAATTTTAAATGAGAAAACTGCGCAAGAGTCCGAACAGCAACTTTCTGAATAATAACTGCCCGTAACTTCACTGAATAATAACTGTATTTCTCAGTTCTCAGATTTGGGAGAGTGGATGGAAGAGGCCAATTCCGGATGGGACGAACAACACATTGATGCAACGGACGTATTAAGAGAGCAAAGACGACTCAAGAGAGAAAATAAGCATCCCAACACGAGTCTGGGAAGAAAACTGAAGACATAATAACTTGAACAAACTATTTGTGAGAATAAGGAACTCCAGTGATAAATATTATAGGTTAAAAACTATTATATAGGTCAATAAACGCCGATTCTAAATATATAAGTTTTATTATATGTATATTTATAAATACATAGAATTTATAAATCTTTATTTAAAGGTGAATAAAAAACCATCTCATTAAAATGCCTTGTTTCGTTGGTACCATTGGAACAACGTCACACGGTTGTTCACGCCTAAATTCTTTCTGTCTAAATTCATTCTGTGTGACCATACGACACTTGTGTAACATCACGCAGTCACCGCTGGGATTCGTGCCGTTTTGATGGGCTTTAAGAAAATCTAACATTAAGAATTAATTTAACTATGAGAATGAACTCAAAAAAAAAAAAAAAACTGGTGTTTTAGTTAAAATTTCTTCAACAGATTGTATTCGCTTTGTGGCGTCATTATTAATAAATTAATTTAAAAATTTACTTTTTATTCACCACTTTATAATACACAGATATCTACATGTTTCGAAAGCGATGCTTTCTTCATCGGACATATATAGAATACTAAAAATAATAATTTCAAGTATAGACAAATGATAAAAATAGAACACAATAATGTAAGAATAGACAAATTATAAACATTAACAAAAATTGATTAAAGTAGGTAAGTAATTAATAGAAAATTATTGAAAGTGGTGCATGCAAAGTAAATTTTTTAATTCATTTATTTAATTTAGAAGGTCATTGATGAAAAATAAATAAAAAATGGACTGGAGTTCCTTATTGTTCAACTAAAATGTTTATAGAATCCAAATATTGTAGCTCATTTGAGATATTGACTTTTACTGTAATTTATTTAAACAAACATGCTGAAAATATCATTCCGATTGCGTTGTTTGTGGTATAAAATAATATTATTTATTTAACTAACCAGTGGGTTTTTACTTATAATTTAAGACAAACCAAAATTGTTATCGTAATTAATGAGATATTCAGTCAAATTATTTAATTTGTGGGGCTACCTTACCTGCTATATTCTGGTAGAAAATAAATGTTTTACTGCAGTTTGTCTTTTTCGTGTGATCAGTCTCATAGTCCAGTTATTCATCTTAAAGCTTAACTTAACTATGGATGTGATCTCTACTATTCTGACACCAAGCTATTAAAGTCCTCAGCTACGAATCCGGAGGAAGTGGGTTTGAATCCAGGCGCACCCAATAATTTTTTATTTAATTAATATGTGTTATTTCAAATGTAATTAATACAACTTAATATTGTATACTATAATTGCGGCACGTTCCAGAGAGATAGATACTCTTAGTATCGCCCTGGTGAAAGACCACCATTCAGAATCATAGCGTTGCTTGAATGCATTAGTTGTGTTTGGTGACCAAATCTGAATAGCCAGCTACTTCCCAACCTTCCTCTTCCCATCTCCTTTCCTTGAGCCTCACAATGTGTTTGCCCCAATATTGGAGATGCCATAGTCCCACTGGCTCCGGACAGTTTAACTCTACTCTTGTGCGGTATTCAAATACAAAATATATATTATTACATTATGTCACCTATGTATGTAAATCATGTGATATATCTGCAGCCGTCATGTTGTGCAAACTTCTCTGCTGTGACATTGTGAACAAACTTTATCCCGGGCTAGGTAACAGGATCCTAGGTTGACTAAAGTTTTAATTTAAGATTATGCTGTGATGAAAAACTGGACCACAAAAATCAAAACAATGTCTCAAAATTTTCAATCCATTAAACAATTTAATTTATCATTATTGTAAACTACGGGAATGAAGAAAAAAACATTCTAGTGTCAATTTTCTTTCAGTACGCAGTAGGATTTATCGGTATGTATTTACATAATCACATTCATAGCGCCCAATTATAAGCAATATATTATATTGAACACTAGCTGAGTGTGCCCGACCTTGCTCGGGATTTTATTTTATTTTTGTTATGAAGTTGTAAATTCTTGCTTGTTGTTTGGGTGCCATAATTGATTCGACAGAGAATGTAACTACATACATATCTCTAAACAAAGAAACTATTTGAAAATTTTATTTCATTCCAAACATTTATTTTTTCAAAACATCTATATAATAGAGTTCTTATGTAGGTACCTACTTGTGTTTTACATTTTGAAAATACTCTACCAAAACAAACCTTCTTCTTTTGAATATGCAATCTGTGGCTAACCAGAATGTTATATCTAACCTAAATAAAACGTGGCGGGTTCAATGTTTTTTATACTAATTTTAAAACGTTGGAACAGTTTTACATATTGGATTTCATTCAAACTACTTTCTAAAGCTTCCCGGCACTAATAAAAATAAACTGCTATTTTCAGCGAAACCGGTCTAGTGATTTTCGAGAACATCGAGGACAAACAAACTTACATTGAATTTGGATATATAGATAGCTGTTTTTTTTTCAAACTGTTCACAATGCATAATAAACAAAATAAGTTTTGTTTTTAATTCATGTTTGTGATATCCTCGTTGCACGGCTAATATCTGTAAGATATCCTTACAATAAAAAGGAAAATGAACTTAGTAAAAATAGGTAGGAAGATAGTACACATGAAAGAAATTACTGAGCTATGTTGTAATTTTTTTTCTACAATTTTTTCAGCAAAAAATAATATTTTGGAAACAGTGTCACCTATATAGACACTCGCAGATATTCCCCGCACAATGACGATATTAGAATGGTAGTATGTATGTACACTTTTGTTGTTGTTTCAATAAATTATGACTTATTTTAGAAATACCTATACTTCATTGAATTGTATATACTTTTTCCTCGCAATTCTTCTGTGTTAAAGATATCGAAGTTTGTTTCTTTCACTTCAAAATAATACTGTTGGAACCATAGATAATAGATACAAAGGTAGACATGACACGAAAGCGTGCGATTGTCACCGAGCTAAAACCAACCTGCACGGACTATCAAAGCGGCAGAGCCAATGAAAGTAACGCGTTGGGTGTGTAGGTGAGACAAAGGCGGGACACCGCTATGCGTAGATGAGATTTGCAGTAGTATGGGTGAACAATGTTGACAACACTTTGGTGTGTGCGATTTCATACTAATAATGGTTCATGGGACATCTCCCTTATTTATTTTTTCTATGGTTAGAACAATACTGATGGAGTACCCTTCTGATATTGTGACCCCACCATGAAAGCGATGAATTGAACATATCAAAATTCACATAGAAAAATAGATATATTAGCATAGGGGAACTTATCATCACCCCAAAAACAAAAGGGCACTTGTGTGATTTTGAAAGGTTGGAGATATAAGTGCGGTTTGCTTCGTCATTTGTTAATTTATAAGAAAACTGTATTTTAATCTTTGGAACATGTCACTTGAGATCTAAACTTCATTTAAAAATATGTAACCTACACATGATTTTTTTACTCTGTAAACAGGTAAAATGCATTATTGGTACTCAAAAGTCAATTTATGCAGAAGTATCCTTTTGCTTTTGGAGCACTCATTAATTGAGAATGTTGTTCCACAACCATTGGCATCGAGCCGAAGGCAGCATTGTTGTGTAAATTTGGGCTAGCTCTGGTGGATTGATTTCAAAGTATTTTAGAAAAATATTTAATTATCAGCACTTTGGATAGTCGTATATGTCATGCTACCATTAGGCCACGAGACATAGGGTGCCACAGTGCATTACATTGTAATGGGTAATGCCTTGCTTGACCTTGCCTATTCAACAATCACCAGGGAAATCCCTTTATCTTTGGCAGGTATATGTTTGTTAAGAGCCAAATGCAAATTTCTGCGTTATGTTTTAAATGCAATTTCTTTCTTTTTCAAGGAATATCTTATGCATTTCGAAAAGAATAAGACGGGTATATAATATATTTGCACAAACATATATTTATTCTTAAAAGATTTCATGGTGACAGTTTGTTTTGCAATAGCGTACAAGTACAATTGTATGGAAAAGGCTGTGAAGCACCGAGCTCTGATAAATATTAGAAATGGCCTTGACTGACATGGGTAGGATGACCTCTATATGAACTACTCCACAATAACCTAACGTCTACACTAAACATTTCAAGTACACTAGGTTAGGTTTATTTCATATTATTTAGGTATTTTACAGAGGTAGTACTATGACGGTTGACTGAGCACTATTATTATGAGAAACACTAGAAAGAAACACAGAAAATTAAGTTCGGATCAAATCTAGAAGAGAACTCACTTACCAGCCATGAATAAATAATTAAATAATACACACACTACCTCAACATGGAATAGGAAGTAAATGAACACTAGGAAAAGAAATTGCTGGATGCCTTAAGCTACAACAAAACCAATGAAAACTCAGATGAAAATTAAATACTTTGGACACATGACGGGGAAGGGACCTAGTCACTGTAGTCTGGAACTTTTCTCCCGGTAGCGTAAGTACAGCGGGAAGCAAGAAACGGGAAACAAGAAGCAGCAGAAGCAGGAAGCGGAAAGCAAGAAGCAGCGGGAAACGGGAAACAAGAAGTAGTGGGAAGCTGAAAGCGCTAAATGATTAACAGCGGGATACGAGAACGGCTAAGCCAATAAGAAGCAGTGTGGAGCGGGAAACAAAACCCAATAAACAGTAAGTGAGAACCAGGAAGCAAGAACCAAGAAACGCACTGGGAGTGAAAAGCATGAAGCAGTGGTAAACGGGAAAGAAGAAGCAAAGGGAAACGTGAAGCTGAAAGCAGTAATCAGGAAACATAACACAATGGGAAGCTGGAAATGAAACACATAAGCGGAAAGCAAGAAGCAAGTAGCTGGAAGTGAAAAGAATCTGGAAGCAAAAAGAAGCAGGAAAAGAGAAACGACAACCAACACTCAGACAATTCCTTGATTCCTATCTATCCTAAATTTCAATATTGACTTATTAGGTTGCTCTGTATACTGGTCGATTAAATTCCAACCTCCTTCCCATCCACAGAGCATGTGTTCCAAGTCCTAGCAAATCAGTGCCCCCTGGTGTACCAGTCGCACTGGGAAAAATTTACACCTGGTTGGGGTGATACAATCGTATCGTAAGTATCCTTTTGCTTTTGGGACAATGTTATAATAGTTCCAGGACTAACATAACCTAACGAAACATGAACTTACGGCTGTATTTCGGACGTATTGAACTGATGACACTCCCCAGGAGATCGTGACTGGTTAGGAAGACGCCGAAGGGGAAGTGAATGGGCATACAGGTTGATGACTTGGGTGGTGGAAACGCAGACGAAATTGTATATGCTAACGAATATGGCACTAACTATCCAAGCGGTAACTTGTTGAATGTTCCACACCGCGGATCATGACTAAAGTTGATGACAGACTCGTCTCGCTATATGAAAATGTTGATTCATCAGCAAGGATGAAAAGGCTGACACGGATGACTCTCCAAAAAGGAGTGCTAGTGACTGTTGAGCCCCAAGCAATATAGCGCTCTGAGTATAAATGTCTGAATATATTGCCAAATGCAAAATACAAGTTTTACTATCAAAATTTCATAATTTGATTTTGTTTACTCTTGATGGGGATGAAGGATACTGTATGTAGGGCACATTCATTTCATCACCCTTAAAAGTGTATGACAATGTGATGGCAACACATTAAGAGGAACGACTGCGCGGCCTGTTTCATACAAAACTTAATTTTGGATTTGAGGCCAAAATACTCACCTAATGATCTTTTTTTTTCATCAAAAAGTATAATAGTAAGTATCTAGTACGGATGAGAAGTAATTTATTTATAATTTCTTCAAATGATTGATAACTTTGTGGAGTCATTATTAATTATATAATTAAAAATACACTTTGTATACACCACTTTCATTAAAATATATAAATATTTCGACATGTTTCAATAGCAATGCTATCATCCTCAGGAATGAATACTGAAATAAATTAAATATTTATATATTTTAATGAAAGTGGTGTATACAAACTGTCTTTTTAATCATATAATTAATTTATTTATTTTTGTTTTACATTATGAAATATAGGCCATTAAAGGAATGGATTTTTCACGATTTTAGAGGCACCTTTAACAATTATTTGGGGGCTAACGGTGATTTAAAAAAGATTTACCCCATCTACTTTGAAAATATAATGACACATAAAAAAAATTAAAACCAAACATTAAAATAAGCATTATGACTTTCAATTAAATTAAAGACGACCAATTAACGTTGGAACAAAAATTTTACATACATAATATAAAATATCGACGTGAAAAAATTATTATTTTTTAAATGTTTGTTTTTGTATTTTTATTTACGCAATCATATTTACATGGTAAATACGATTAAAAAAAATTTCAATACTTTAAACCCGCAAATAATTTTCTAAGTCGCCTCTAAAATTATGAAAAATGATTTTTTTCATGGCGTATTCTTCATAATTTAAAACAAAAATAAATAAAATACTTCTCATACGTACTAGATATTTACTAATCCTTTAATTTAAAAAAATATCATTTATTTTGGATGGATATTTGGCCTCAAATCCAAAATTAAGTTTTGTATGAAACAGGCAGCGCAGCCGTTCCTCTTAACTACTAGTTAACCAATAAGAACTCTCAGACCCATACATAACACCCAAGTATCCGATACCTAAGTTGTGTACTCACGTCGCAAGCAACTTGTCACGCACAGTCCATACACATTACTACTGAAATCTCAAAATCTGCGTTGCCACCAATAATGCATGTAGTATAGAGTATATGTGATATGTACATTTTTTTGTTTTTTTAAATATTTATGATAAAACGTATTTAAAATAGATTGTTCGATGCATCTCACGGGAAAAATTTCTGTGTCTAAACAGATATAGGAGGTACATAAATTAATACATATTTTCTTTAGGGTTAACAGAAGATTTAAAAAATAAATAAATGTAAGTTTAATCCTACAAATTCAAACGAAAATAAAAATGGTTAAAGAAAAGATGAAATAAAATAAACATATTAACAGGGAAAATTTAGGAATTAAAATTTTAAGATATTATTTTAAGGTGTATAGAGATTAGGTTGTATATACATATTTATAATGTTTTGGGAGTTTTATAATCCATGGAAAAATAAATATAAAAATTGGGGACGCTGCGATCGTTTGCAAGGTTTTAAATGACAATACCAAGATGGCTCATAGGAAAATGAAAGTAAGTTTTAAAAAGCGCTGGTCCAAGTACATATTTTTTAACAATTATTTTTATAAACAATAATTATTAGCCTGAAACACTCATCAAAATCGAAAAAACCTTCCGAGCAAAGATAAATGTCGCCGGCAGGACTCGAACCCACACCCTTCTAATATCCGGTCAGATGCTCTACCATTGAGCTACGTCGGCTTATCGAAAACCCGCCAAGTTAATCAATATATAATAGTGTTTTCATTCAATAATTACGGTTTTTTATTATATTTCACCTGTAAACAACCAACTTTATTTGTATGAGGAAGGCTTGTAACGGTTAAATCCCTCACTAGGTGGCGTCGAGACAAATTATGTCTTCATTTTATTGGTGAAAAATGTTTGACTTGTCAAATATTTATTAGTTGATAAACTAAAGTTTTTAAGACAAGATTTTTGTGCATAGCGCAAAGGGTAACAATTATTTTTATAAACAATAATTATTAGCCTGAAACACTCATCAAAATTGAAAAAACCTTTAAAATTGAGGGATTTAGCCGTTACAAGCCTTCCTCATACTAATAAAGTTGGTTGTTTACAGGTGAAATATAATAAAAAAACCGTAATGATTGAATGAAACACTAGTATATATTGATTAACTTAGCGGGTTTGCGATAAGCCGACGTAGCTCAATGGTAGAGCATCTGACCGGATATTAGAAGGGTGTGGGTTCGAGTCCTGCCGGCGACATTTATCTTTGCTCGGAAGGTTTTTTCAATTTGGATGAGTGTTTCAGGCTAATAATTATTGTTTATAAAAATAATTGTTACCCTTTGCGCTATGCACAAAAATCTTGTCTTAAAAACTTTAGTTTATCAATTAATACATATTTTTTACTTTAACCAAACAGTCTTCAGAAATTACTGGCACTTTCCGAAAGGAGATGATCCTAAGACAATTTTATATTTGAACTTTTTAATTAGTCAACGCATCACAAGGAAGATAATTAATTACCTAAAATGTATGTATTAAAATTATTTTTTTTTAGATGTTAAATCAAAAAACAAAAACTAATGCACATCAAACATATAAATTTAAAAAATTAAAATATAACCGAATTATGCTGTTTTGTTAAAACGAACTATCAAAATCGAATATGAAATTTTTTAATCCAAAGTACAAATTTCAAAGACAAAGTGAGTAGCTTGGTGTTGCCATAGTAATGGAAACAAATTGTTCCACTTTATTACATTTCTACTTTTTATTGCCAAACCCTATGTTGATCATTCACTGAACATTTTGGATTCTGTGAGGACAGCACTTCCCCTTTAGTTGAAACCCACAGTTCAAAAAACATTTAGATTTTTGGCACACAATTTATTTGACTAACATTTAAGTACATTCATTTGCTTACATAATATACATAAAATTAAAATACATTGAAACATAATTTCACACTACAAATAATAAATAACATTTAACAGACAAAACAAATTTACATTATAAATAGTATATAAGACAATAAGTAATTCATTATGAAAACACTTAAAGAAGTACGATCATTTAATAATACTCTGGATAGAATCAAATATTGAATGTGGGCTCAAGTAAAAGTAATATTCAACAACTTCACTAAGGGGTTGACCTCCATTTTATCATATTAACAAAATTTACGGTAAGCCAAAAAGAAAAAAAAATTATGTTTCGGTGAAACCAGTTCTTTTCTGAAATATTGCATAACCAAACAGGCAACGTGAGACGGCCATTTAGTTAATATTTAGGATCGTAAAATTGATGGGTGAACAGAAAAAATATGAAATAACATTTTGTTATTTACCTACACCGAAAAAAAATCACCTACCGCATAAGGTAAACATAAAATGCAATGACATTACAAACAACAGACACATTGAAGAGCTCACAAGTTGGCAAGCAAAAGATACGGTAATTGCCGCACTTTGATTTAATATTAAACTGTCTCACGTCACGTGAGGTCATGTGCTATCTCTAATAGAATTGCATAAAGTGCCCTATGTGATCCATTACACGGCAAACACTAGCAAAACCACGAAATAATATTTCGTTCATAAATACAAGCAAATTACATATTATTATTAATAATACAATTAGCTCCGGACTCCCAATTGTTATCTCATTGGGAAATACTCGTTCGGAAATAGCGTTCTGAATTCGGTTTTTTTTTTCGATTGGGGAAAGATGAAGTAAAACGCACATATCGTATTGTAAAATTTTTGTGTACAGTCCCAGGGAACATATCTCCCTCTTCCTGTGTCAACTGTGGTTATAAGTGCATAAATGTGGAGATAATCTTCTCTACCCAGTGAGCGGGCTACCTATTGCTACTGCAGGGCTTTTATTTATTTTTATTTCAAAGAATCGTAAACTGTGTTTTATGTGCTAGCAGAATTGCTGATGACAATCTTATAATTAAGCCGACGCACTAAGTTAGTGGAGGGGGGTATAAGATGGAATTTGGGCGGAGACAGAGGGGGTCCAGCGAACGAGGTTGAATATAGAGGGATTGGGTAAAACGCACAATGGAAAACATATTAATTCCAACATTACATACATATTACATCTCCAACCAGACTGGCTTGCCTATATGAAATTCCTTTACTGACAATGGCAAAACACTACTAATTTAAGACACTTGAAGCTCTGTAAAAAATATAAATTACGCTGTGATTTTATAATAAATAATACTGAACTACAACTATATTGACAGAAATGGACAACTGTTGGTCGAGTTCAAGGGTGCGAGATTGTACCCCTTCACTTTGCAGCACACTGAGTTCAGACCATTTGAAAAAAGGTTTAAAAGTAAAACTTGCTGGTTTGAAAGTAAATAGCATGTTTTATTATTGTTAAAGTCATTAACCTGTATAGATTTCTATACCCCTTGAATCTCTGTAGGTACTGTATAAAATATATATTTACAATATTATCTACTATAATAATACCAATATTGTTTTCCCAGTAGTTAATAAAAGCTCATTATAGTTAAAATATATCAATATTTGCTCCAGTGTCTCGTTTTTCCCGACTTATCCTTACCCGGGGTGAAGGATGTAATATTTAAAGCAAGTTTTAAGTGTGACAATGACGCCCAGTCATCTCTTATTTCATCCAAACCCTCAGATTGTTTTAATGCCATCTCTGTCATACATGACCAGTGTTTAAATAAAGAATTTACTGGAAACCGTGTGGAAAAGTGTATTTGTTACTTTGCCGCATTTTGTGTAAATATTGTGAGACAATAACGTGCCTATGTTTGTAATGTCATTGGTATAATGAATGAGTTAAAAAATATAACAAGTTTATATTATTATTTCTGAGAGTCAATGTTGGCAATGTTCACGAGGAAATAATCTGTTCCATGCAATTTAATTTATTTCTCTTTAATGCATTAGTTTTAATGGAATTGATATTAGTTGAACATTGGGTTGGTTCACATCTATACAAAATAAATTATAGTAAATATAAATGAGATCAAAATCAGAAAATAACAAATGCAGCCGAAAATGCTTTCGTCTAGGAATTTAAATTTAAATTTGGAACATACCAAAGGTGTTCATAATTCATAATATTATATCCATTACCATTATCTATAATTCTTTAAAAAAAATTATATATTTTCCATATTACTAAGTAGTAATAATGAGATTCATCTAAGAGTAAAATATAGATGCAGGATTTAATACAAACATGACTAACATGATGTCTATCATATAAGATGACTTATTTTAATGGAATACAGTATTTGTATTTCTGAGTATGGGGCACTAAAGGCCCAAGATCACTGGACATCACTACGTCTCTACCACTTTGTCAAAAATAGGTAAATTTAAATGAAATAACAACACGCAACATTAAACTTATATTACGAGATTCCGATTAATACTTTATATTTTGGACAACTGCTGCAATATGTTGAAAGGAAGAACCCATTCGATCTTGTCGATGATATACTGAAAGGGCCGGCATATATAGCAGAACAACACTGTGGCGTAATGTCCCATCAGCTCCGGGTACTGATGGGTCATCAGAGCCAGCAGAGCCGTGCAAGAACAGAGCGCAGCAGTAAATAAAATAAAAAAGGGTAATTCTTTCTTAGGATACACGGACAACTCGTGAAATGATGGAAGAAGCTCCCTGTCGGCGCACTCTGTGCATGCGGGGTATGGATAAAACAGATGACCTCGCTCCAAAGGGTACGGAAGCATCCGGAATGTTCCTTCCCAAGTACAGTGCAGCAAGTTCAGAGCACCTTCAACATTCTTCCAGTGAGCAAGGTGGAAGAAAGCGTAAGCAATTGCTTCTGAATCTCCTCGCTTTAAGATATGTTCGGGAGGCAGAATGAGAGGCTTCATCTCAAGGATATACTTGGGCACGTGAGGGTTGAACTCCACGGCTCTATGTATAGCTTCCACTGCGCTCATCTCGGCAGCCGTCAGCCCTCTCTTGGAGGCAATGTCGGGAGAGAAGCGGTCTGCTACCAGCCGCGCCTTCAGGAGAGCCGCCGTGTAGCAGATGGTGGCAGACTTGGGCAAGCTAATGTCATCATATCTCGCCAGGACAGCCTGCACATCAGCATATGCTTGCTGCTCCAACAGGGTTTCTATCAAGTTCTCGTGAATGTTGAGTACATTCATGATTGGCGGAACTTCTTTGGTGAGATCTTTAAAAGTCTTGGCCGCTTCTTTTAACTTACCGAGCTTCCGAGCACACATCGCCAGGCGACGTTTAATATAAATCAGAATATTAATATCGCGCCTGTGGATGGACTCCATGATAGCTCCCTGATGTAATAAGTTTTGAGATTTTCTGTAGTTGGCTTCAGCTACTTTTAAAGCTTGTTTGAGAATTCTCTCAGAGTCTAAAATGGTAGTGGACTCCTCTTCAGCCAGGAGGATGTATGCGGGGGCACAGTCGGCGTTCCTCTCCATAGCAGTCTGAGCAGATTTGATGCGGACGACGGGGTTCCGCTCCCTCCAGGCTGTTTGCATGATCTCGTACTCAGCTTTGCCAGCATCCCCTTCGCAAGTAAAGAATGTTTGGTGGTCTTGGGCTGACAGGTTCATGTCATAATATGTAAGCGGTTCTTTATTTGTGGCCCAATAAAACCTTTGGTATTCGGCTCCTCTAAATAAATTAAGAGGGTTCCGCCACACTTTGCATTCGGGTATCGTTTGAGGGCAATTGTTTCCAGAACCATTTTGACTAGATGCAACATTCTGATCGGCGTTATTGTCCCCGCCACCGATCCATGGACTTATATGATTTAAAGAAACCTGTTCAATAAAAGATGTTCCATATTTACGAAAATACCACCACTCGAAAATAAGAATTAGTCCAGATATAAGAGAAGATGTTCCTGTTAGAGCAACGTAAAATTTCGGAGTCAGGGTACTCAAAAACAAACTGGAATCCAACATTATTTTAAAATGTTATGTTTATTTTGATGTACACGCTTGCTACGCAACTGCAAATAATTAATATTTACCACAACACTTGAAAATACAAAACGGTTTTGACAACCGCTATCAAACAAAGTATTTCAAGTGTTACCAGTACTGAGAGCTAAGCTGAGAGCGTTTGTCAATTTGTCATCTGTAATCGCGTGCGCACTAAACTATTGATATTTTGCTCAAAATAATTACCTTCCTGTGAAGGTCATTTGTCATTTTATACAAATATGATTGATGTTGATATATCCTTTTGTAATACCTATAAAAAATGACCAAATTCACAGACATACTTAGTTTCTAAAATGTGCATTTCAGGTAATAATAATTCCCAGACTAGACCGGCCCTAAAATAAATTAGCACAAAGGCTAGCCGAGCCTTTTGTTGGATCAAGCCGGAAATGATTGTAAAGTACTACATCGTAAAATAGACCAACCTTAATTACTATTTTAGAAAGTCGGCAATTCCTTTGAGATTTTATTGGACAGCAATAAAAACCTCAAAGTAAATGAGCCGCCCTGCAAAGCGGCCTGCTACGGGTAATAAAAAGATCCCTACAGGTAGACAGGCGACAGGGCTTTCTGATGAAAGGACAGTGAGTGTTAGTCTTCCACCTAGGAAGGACAGTTGGCTTGAAACTTCCGCCCAGGAAAATTCATTCTCGATCCTCGGAGAGGCCGCCCAGGTCCTCTGACGACGAGTGAGTTTTACGCTTCCGTCCCAGAAGGAAGTACGATCTCCGCACTTCGGAGATCTAATTGCAGAAGTCGCCCAGGCTCTGCACCGCGAGTGAACCCCCCGCTTCTGCCCAGGAAGTTACTGATCTTCGCCCTTCGGAGATCAAACCCCGGAGACCGCCCAGGCCTCTTATTATCGCCGCGTTTGTACCTACTCCCGATCCGGAGGTACTTGGATACTTGGACTCTGGATTCAAAGCAGCCACTGGAGCCTGGACAGCTATCAGTAAAGGGAAGTGCCTCTGACTCTCATGATACTTCTTCCATCCTGTTAGTCAAGTGAATCTCTAACTTTAAGAAACAACTTTTTCGTACAAATACGCCAGTGAACCTCTAATTTTAAGAATACAACCTTTTATGTAGATTTAACGAAGTAATTAGTTAATTTTAAGTACAAATACTTTACAAGTAGATTTAAGTACTTGCCTATCTAGTTTTATTGAATTTTTGTGTCTTATTAAGATTAACTCTAGTTTAAGACTAACCCCACAACTATCAAAATAAATAACTTGTTGTAACTACCTAAGATTGCTTTTCAGTTCCTAACCTTTTTTTCGTTATTCCTAGAATTATACCCTCTGCACTAACCAACGTCTTATCAATGTAGTAGTTTTTAAAATGAGCTGAAAGTTCTGAAAAGTAAATGCATAGCTTCGATAGAATCTCACAGATTTCGCAATTTTTAGAGTAATTTCTTATACCTTTTCTCTAATCAATCAACGAAGAAAACGTACTACTTAATATTTATACTGCATTATGAAACCACTATGCTTAGTTTTTACTATTTTTTATAAAATTCACCCCAGAAACAATGTCACAAAATATAATTTTATTTATAATGTAAAGAAAAGTATGTGCGAAAGTAGGGATGAATAATTGAATATTTATCGATGTACGAGCATGGTCGATTTGTAAACTAGCAATGGCGAAAATATTATGCTGGTGATTTTCTCTTATATATATATTACGGGAGAAGGTACCAGTAAATATGAATTATTATTCCCCAGAAAATAAACTCTACAGGCGACGGATTATTATGTACGTCTGGCAACATTTTCCCTGTTCTGTCAATCTTTTGCCGAGCATCGTGAAAAACGTATTTAAGTATTTACGTAACGTCATTTGGACTAGACTCGATCGTTTTTGGTGCTAAAACACAAGTAAAAATGAAGATTGGAAAGAGGCATATCGACATGTTTGCGATGTGGGCTGGATCACTGGCCGGATTTGGCGCGGTTGCGGGGTCAGCACTATTCTTATTTACGGAATGGAAGGTACCGCTCCAATTTCTACCCATCTACAACAAGAAATTCGAAGAGGACCCGAACAATAAGTAATTATCACCAGAAAACCATCGATGGACTGCAACGAGAACAAGAATTCCTCAAGAACTTATTCCACGTCTTCTAATATCTCAAGAAATTCTTCTAGTGTATCTAAATTATTATGCTGAATACAATATGTAAATAGTATCAAACAATTTGTTTTATTTTTTTTTACATATAGCGTTCTTTTCCTTTAATTTTATATGCAACCAGTTGATTTACTGGTAATTTTTTCCTTTATGATTGAACATCAAAGTTCATATTTCCGGTGGGAAGATAGCGTCCAACGCTCAGTCGGCCAGGCCAACTTCACATCCCGCAGTTCTCACAATCTTATTACCTCTTGAATATTGGCCATACTTGATGAAGAGATCAGGGTACCGCAAGACATAGTATCCTATCCCATTAATTTTGTGATGAACTCCGTGGCAGTTTTAAACTACTTGAATGGTTTGAATCTTTGTAAGAGCAAAGTACTATGTGGATTATTTCCCATACAAATTTAATTAAAATATTACACAGAATGATCCTAATTGTTTTACTAGATCTGAATGAAGCATCCGTATTTCCATGACCAATTATGAAGCTTTGAAATATCCATTTATAAAGTATGGTGAGATAGGTACCACATTTTTCAATTGTCATTAATAGGCGGAGCTGGGTTGAAAATTTTGGGAATTTTAAATAAACCTTTAAGAGGGAGATATTTTAATGTGAGTACCGCATAAGAGTCCCAACTGCTCCCAACCGTCTGGAGCCAGTGAGACTATTGCATCCCCAATTGGGGTATGTTGTGAGGCTGAAGATAGAGGAAGGGGAAAGTACCTGGGTATTCAGATCTGATCACCAAACACAGCTGAAGCCATTTCAAGCAATGTTTCGATTCTTAATGGTGGTCTTTTGCCAGGGCGATACTGAAAGTATCTACCACTCTAATATACTATGTATTATTTTAAATGAATATATTGTGAAATAACACAAATTAATTGAATAAAATTTATTTGTGCATGTCGGGGTTTGAACCCATGATCTCCGGATTCGTAGCTGAGGATCATAACCACTCAACCACGGAGGACGTCAAAACGAAAACGTTTTTTCTATCACATACCATTGATTTCAGAATTTTTCCTTAATGTACCATTTCGACGGCTGGAGACAAAGGTCATGTGGCACCAATTTTCTTACCAGCCTAGTTCACAGCCATCCACATTTGTTTTGCATGATTTTGACTGGTAAGCAAATTATAAAACATTTATAAAAGAGTCAAACTAAATAATCTAACTAAATGTTAGGTTTTTGTAAGCAAGCCGAACCTTTTTACTTATTTACACGGTGATGGTTTGCCATCGATGATATAGACTTTACAAAGACGAAATTTTACCCTAAAAGTAGCGCCAATGCACCAATTTTGCTACGATTTTTCTTAACTACCAACTGTATGCATTGCAAAGTTGTTAGATCTAGATGGAAAATCTAAGGAATGAAATAAAACACATTCATATTTATTTTGTAAACTATACGGTAACAGTACTATATTTTGTTTAAAATATTTAGGAAAAACACCAATCAAAACATTTGCTAACATAATTAGTGTGACAATTTTTGTGGGACGCAATAGGACTTGAGTATTTAGTACAATAAAGTAAAGCATACAAAGGTAGGTATTACAGCCTAATGGAGCTAATATTGAAAAGCTAACGAGAGAAATGGACTTCACTGAAATAATTTCAAACTTAAATTAAATATACCTTTGCAAAAATATTGCACACTGATTCATATCATTGTATGTATAGAATCGCAACAGAATTTTATCTAATAAGCTTACTGTGCAATGCCATTCTCTACAAATATCATAAAATATACTAAAAAACTAACAAATAACTCTAGACTATCGACAGTTAAGTAATAATTACGTAATAAAATTATATTTTAGGCAATAATTTGTAAAATAGTTTCTTGCATTATTGTGCATTTTAATCAGTTGTAGAGTTATCAGGGGAACCTGACGAAGCCGAAACAAGTTGCCATTTAGAGGGTAGCGAAGTAATAGTACAATTCTGTTTAAAATCCAGCAAACTTTTTTTTTTTTTTTAATGTAAAAGACAAGCTTATTGTTCTTGTAAAGTTATAATGACAACCCTGCTGCAAAGATTTATTTTATTTACGTCATCATCAGCATTATCAACGCTATAACCCTTGGAGATTCCTGTTCGCCTCTAGGAAACGCCTCCACTCTTGCCGGTCTCCTGCTATCTCCCTCCAGGAATTTTGCATCAAATGGCACAAAATGGTTTTGAGTTTTAGGTGACACATGCGCTTATAAAGTCTTTTGAACTTCTACTGTAACAGTTTCATGTAAACCTAAAAATGGCCTTCAGAGACAAATGATATAGTGTGCTATCATTTCACATGGCAAAGATTCTAAGTTTTGCACTTAAAATGCTATATTTTTCAATAATTTTATCCATCCAGCTTGAGTTTGTTTGAAACTGTTGAAAGTAAACCAATGGAATGGTATGTTATTGTGATATTTACATCAACACATTTGAAAGCAACTTCAGCTAATAAAAGATATTCTTAATTTCATCTCTTTCAATGAATAACTATCGTCATATTCCTAAGGAATGCCCTCTCATAAGATTAAATGACTTACCTATATGTATGTTATTATATTAATGTTTACAACTAGTTCATATTTCAAGCACATTCACCTCTAATTGTTATTCATACTTTGTAAATATTGCCTACTACACATTTGATGCACAACCCACTTCACTATTATTTTCAATGACATTTTTAGTAGGCCAAATTGCGTAAATTCTAAAAATGCAATTTGTTACATATTCTATTTAATCGTGAGATCACAATGAGATTACAGACTTACATCCTGATTTGGAAAGATACATCTACGTAGGTGGAACAACATAATTAATAATTCTTAGATGGTGTGAAGAGTTGTACTAAAACCATGTTTTTATTTATATTAGATCTTCTTTTTCATTGTGAACTCATGTTTAAAAGAAACACTTATATCCCCTAAGTACATATAAATCATAATATGTATACCATCTAAGTATATAAATTGATTTTATATATCTTTATGAGTCAGCACAGCTTTAAGTTACCCCTTATCACCACACCATGATTAAATTTTTGATTGGATGCCCACTGGAATTCAAATTCAACAAGTACCTAGTACAAGTACTCTCAACTTTCTGCCTAAACATGCAGTGCTGCAATTTGCAATGACAATGTTGTGCCAATTAAAATGACACCGTTGTCCCATTTTAAAATGACACCTTGTTGTCCCAATTTAAAATAACATTGTTGACCAACTTTTAAATGACATTGTTGTTCATCTTTCAAATGACATTGTTTTCCAATTCAAAATGACATTGTTTTCCAATTCAAAATGACATTGTTGTTCCAACTTAAAATAACAATGTTGTCCAACTTTTAAATGACATTATTGTCCAACTTTTTAATACATTGTTGTTCAACTTTCAAATGACATTGTTGTCCCAATTTAAAATTACATTGTTGTTCAAAATTTAAAATAACATTGTTGTCCAAGTTTTAAATGACATTGTTTTCCAACTTTTTAATGACATTGTTGTTCAACTTTCAAATGGCATTGTTGTCTCAATTTAAAATGATATTGTTGTCTCAATTTAAAATGACATAATACCAATGTCTATATTCCGGTGGACATCCAGTCGATGCTAAAGTAGTTATGTATCCCTAAACTGCAGTTCTGCCTCCTAATAAAATTATGAAATGACCATTTGTAAAGAGTAGAATTTATATAACAGTATGTCTAATGGCGTGAAAAGGATGGAATAGCCCATGGCATCAATCTCTCATTCATTCTCACTCAGCGCTCCTGTCACATGCTATAGGGTGCAAATAAGCATTTTCATCTAATTTTGTTGTTTGTGAATACAAGATGTAAAAATACAAATAGGAAACCTAAAGTAATTATTAGGTAAAGATATACATAATTAGTGGATCCCGCTTGACAATTTTAAATATGTGAGTATTTTTTCCAGGAAACAATTATTATTTATTCAACTGCATAACTGGAGTCACCAATTGAATGTGGATTTATTTTGACTTGTGTGTTTTTAGAAATCAAGTGGTTGGTCCGCACTGCCCTCCCCCGCACCGTCTTCATCGTCGGAAGGTAAGCTGACTGCATCATCGGGCTCTACAACAATAAAATAGTAAAATACTTATTATTCTCAAGTCGTCGGGTAGGAATTTCCAAGACAGTTTTTCACACTAACGTAACCAATAGACATATAAAGTATTAAACGGAAATGCTATGGAGATTTGAATATCTATTTTATCCGTGTACATACAATATCAAACATGCACTGTGAAGACAGCGTTACATGCCTTTTGTACTCGGCAGATGTCCGTTCTTGACGTCTGTCTGCACAAAACTGTAAATATAGGTTGCTGGCTTCAAATACCCTCAATCTCTTCTGGGGATGCCTTTAGGGGTGCCACTCTTCTGATCTCTCTTACCTAGTGCTAAAAGTGGGAGCTCTAGTTGAGGTGTTTCTCTGCCTAATCCTGGTCCTGGCGGACCTAAGCAGGGCCGGCTGAACCCTGACTAGATATGTCCCAGGATTCCTCAGGCAGAGTCCAGAGGTTTGACAGCGCAGCAGATGTGGGGGGTTTCAAAGGCGAAGGCAAGAGAAGTAAAACACTTGATAGACAACTAACTCTCTGTACCATTAATGATATAGGGTGGGTAGGTCTTGATTTATAGTAACGTGAAAACTTAAAACACATGTACATAAGTATAGTACCATAAAATGAAAACTTTTAACGGTTTTACTGAAAATTATTTTTTAGTTTTATGACAATTATGAAATTATTTTACAAGTGCCAATTTCTTCTATTATGGGAAAAAAACGTTGTAACCCATAAACTTACCATAAGATTTTTTGTCGTCGGTGTTAAAAAAACATTGTTGAGAGTAGGTAGGTACCTACATATTATTTTATCAAAAAACAGATGATTTTTTCATATTATTATCGTATCTTTTGTCAGTGTTAAAAATCATAATAATATTATTTTTAACAACGATTATTTAAGTTTACTAGCAATCCCAGAAACATTGTCGTAATTTAAAAGAAGAAGTTTTGCTAAAAGCTAGGGTTTAAATTTTCTAAGCTAGGGTTTATAAGGAAGATATTTTTAGTTTGTCCTGTGAAAGACCACTGAAAAATTAAATTATGCGTAAAATGATTTTAACTACCAGATCTGGAGAGTCAGATACTTCCCAACCTTCGTCTTTCCTTTCTCCTACTTATCCTCAACTTTCTTTAGCCTCAGAATATTCGCCACATGGTCATATGGTTTCGGTCAGTTAGAGATGTTTAATTAAAAATATTATATTTTACCTGGGCAGCGGGGTTCTCCCTTAGTGCGTGTTCCTGGCCTTTCATTTCCATGTCTGTCTGTGCACCAACACAGCCCCACGGCGGAGTGGCATTGCAGGGCGCGGTAGTAGCCCAGGGCGTCACATTGGGGGACATACGCACCTGTAGAAAATAAATCTATATAAATAATCTGACTTTATCGTTACAAAAAAAAATATATCATTTATAAAGTACCTAACCTTTAGAATAAAAAATGCATTATTATTATTTGATCTATCTTTATAAAACTTCAGATTGAATGCTTTTTTTTAATAACAAAATTTAACATTTTAAAATAAACAAAACTGAACCAAACACACTTGACAACTTTAGCCTGTTTGTAGCATTTAAGAAAATTGTGAACTTCTAAGTTTAATTTGTTAGGTATTTGATTTATTTCTACGACCTCGAACTCGTAGTACACTTTAAATCAATGTAAGTATATGTAAACTCCAGGGTAAAGTATAAGTAGATAGATATTATAATGTTTCGCACACTAATCTTTAAACTGACGTGAATTTGAGTTTCATACCGCTGAAATGATTGCGAGTTGTCCTCCTGGTAACAGCCACACAGGGTCGATCAGCCTTCTGGAAGCAACGACACCACTCGCTCCGAGTGACAAACGCGTCCTTGTTCATATCGCAGGCTGTCAAGAATGGTCGCATGCAACGCTCTTGCTCATCATGCTCTGAAACAATAAATAAAAATTTGCTGTTGTATGTACATATCATGAAGGGACCTCTATAGAAACGTTTTGATTCTGGTTTAGAAATCAGTATAGGTTTATTCTTGTCATGCCATTTTCCAGCAGAATTAGGTGAAAACCATGCTGTTATTTGAAAGCACTAATATCATGAGACTTCTATAGAATAGTGTTGAGTTTAGTTTAGAAATCTTACAGTGCCATCTCTCAGCGCAAGTGAATGAAATCCATTACAGGTAGTATAAAAATAGTTATTATATCTTTGTTTCCTCCCTAGGGGGCTGTGGCATCTTTGGAGATGCTGTGTGGAGGATTTAAAAAAATAAATGAAGGAGTAAACTCAGGACTTGTAAAGACTCATATTGTAGATGGGAGGAAAATAGAAATAGTCAAATCATCTCCTGTTCAATTGTGTACAAATGTTTAAAAAGCCTACTTAATTTTTACTCACATGTTTTAAATAAATATAATGTTTATGTATACCTAGGGAATAGAGATCTTTAATCGATAATCTGGCATCGGTGTCTCGATCCAAATGTCCAAACATCCAGCGCACCTCAGTTTTGCATTCAGATGGGAATCCTAGAACAAATAAATTATTGTTAATTTTACATAGTAGGTTCAAGGTCCGACGTCATCCATGTTTCAACACTCTTTATTCTTATTAAACAATTGAGAAATATTGAATAAAAAATAAATATGTTTGTGACTTCTTTTTTTCACAGTTAAACAAACACATTTATTACTGAATTGCATCATTTTGGCAGGCTTCTTATTAATCTTTTCAATGCAATCTATCCCATCTTGCAGCACATTTTAACACAATGTCTGTGTTTTAGTGAAACTTCATCGACTTTACGACATCCGAGTACGGAGATATCCACCGATGGATCACATATGCGACAGCCACGTAGATCAGGTTAATTTGAGTAACATATTTCCTTATCGTAATCATCAACAATTTTAAATGGCATATTTTATGCTTTGAGCGAATAATGGCTAAATTATTTAGTTTTTTTTTTATAAAAACTCATAATCTCATACCTTTAGTAGTCTGGTAATGCTGGCTTGGCTTCTTGTTGTTGTCATTCATCAGAACTGCAAACCAATCCAGCAAGCGATCAGCCATGCTTTCAAACGCTGAAGAGCTGCAGCCGTTGGACTTTCCAGAACTGTCAGTATTGCTCCCTTCATCCCAGATGTTGTTATCTAAACAAAAAAAGGAATTTTCTTTATACCATTTTAGGAATTTATAGTGTATAACTTATATTATGACATCTGAGGAATATGTACACTAATAAGACTTACTCTAATTCAGAAGGTGGTTTATTATAGGTGTATATTGTATATTACATTTAAAAATTAAGATCAAGATATCAGATAAACAATATACAAAGTAATGAAGAGATGCGTCCTGTCCAAGTTGAGAGTCACAAATGCCTTTTTTTGGATAACAGCGTCAGAGACGTTTTCCGCTAGTGTATCGTAAATTTTTGTCTGTGCCCAGAAGTAACCATATCATGTTTAATTTCGAACCACTAAATGATAGCTTTCTATGAAAACTCAAAAATGACTAAAATATTTTTGATTTACCATGGACAGCAGATACTCTGTTAGGTTTGGATTCCAGGACATCGTTGAAAGAATTTTCACGGGCCTTATCTTGAAGCATCTGAAAATTAAACATAATTATGAGCTACATAACAACTAAGAATACAAGAATAATTATTGAAAGGTAGCAAGATGGATTCCCATAGAAGAATGCATATTTGGAAATTCTAAAAAATCAACAACCTTTCTGAACAATCATTTTGATTTTAATGATTAGATTATTTAACCTTTAGAACACCGAGCACCCGCAGCCTAATATTTCTGTATTGTGTCGAAGGTAAAATTTTGCACGCGGCCCGCCGTGCACCGGCTGAGTCTGTTTTCGTAATAATTAACTTGTTTTTCACAAAACGATATTTCTGTAAATTATATCGTCTTGCCAGATAATGTGTTTACGTATTTATAAAAAAATTATATTTCTCTCATAAGTAGTTTCCTCGGAATAGCTACTTATATTCTACATACTCGTATATACGAAAAGAAAGTAAGCATGTTTTTACATTGCCTATCGGATAGGCTGGCGTTCAACTGATGCAAATTTTGCATTTCCAATGGGCAATCTTGGTGCACTAGAAGTTAAATGATTTGATCATATTGTTAGACATTTGCAGTTTGTTAATATTTTTTGGGTATATATAAAATATCGTTCTGATAAGATTAACAATACATGTTGAGAAGATTGGCAATACCCATTTGTAATTGTCAAGAATGAGAATGCTGTATTGACGTAGGTACTTGACAATATTTCTGTACAACAATGGGAAAAGTGTATTTACAAGGATGAAAATATGTAATTGTATTGATAAGGATGACAATACTCCATTGGCAAGTTTAACAATATTGCATTGAAAAGATCGATCATTTTACTGATAATACTGATAATACTGACAATACATATTCGTATTGACAAGATTGACAATATTTATGTATATTGAGAAGACTGGCAATACCCATTATGTAATTGGCAAGAATGAGAATGCTGTATTGACATACTTGACAATATTTCTGTACAATAATTGCAAAAGTGTGTTTGCAAGAATAACAAATGTATTGACAAGAAAGAAAATTGTATTGATAAGAATGACAATACCGTATTGACAATGCATATTGTATTTTTTAACTTATTGACTATATTTACTGGCTTTGATTTAAGGAGTGAAAGGAGTGTAAGAAGAATGTATGACGCAAATGTAAATGGAAGAAGAAGCCGGGGACGCCTGAGGAAGACATGGCACGATCAAGTGAATCAAATACGTGAGTCGGGCCATGTTAGAAGTCGGAATAACAGAAGAGAATGTATGAGGTGTTGTATGAATGTGAATTAAGCAAGAAGTGTATGCCAAGATCGAGTTGTTTGGCGGTCCGTCCTCTCTGCCTACCCCTGCGGAGAAACGGTTAGTTGGTTAGTTAGTTAGTTAGTTAGTTGATTTACGACTTACGTTGTTGTATTTGGTGTACTTGATATACTTGTAATGTTTGTTGTCGTATTTGAAGTCTTCAGGGGTGAAGCTGTACTGAGCATGTGGGTGGTGAGCAGGAGCAATCTGCAGTTTCTTGGCCCGGTGGTCAGCGAAAGCCTTCTTCTTCTTGTATGCCTTTTCCAAATCTGAAAAATACGAAAGCCATGTATTTGATCATAGATGAAACCGTCTTTATATGTATTTTTATGATGCCGGTAGTGAAATAATTATCTCTGTTATAAATTAATGGATATTATAAAATATTGAAGTGATGGATAGCCCAGTGGATAGGATACTTGGCTAGCAGTTGGCAGATTGAGTTTAATCCTCACAACGGGTACAAACTTACTATCTTAGAACAAGTTGCTTAATGAAAAGGTCTGTACTATAAATCAAAAAGTTTATATAAACTCCATTGGCTGATCGCAAACTTTCCTTCTTTCTCATAAACGATGCAAGTAACAAAAAGATAAAAGTTACAGTGGAAATATCTAAAGACGCAGATTTCTGAAAAATGAAATTCAAGCCTTTAGTATGCTTGCACAAATTAATATTTGCCTGTTTTGACCGTGTTTCAATACAGCATTTATATAAAGAAATTATGGCTAGTAAAGCACAGATAATCGTATTATTATGGTCCAGTTGCCGAGAGCTCCATTGTCACCTATAATGCATTATTTATGAGAAAAAAGGGAAGGGTTAAAATGGAGTTATCACTGGTATGCCTTTTAGGAACCATTTATACCTTTTAAATATAACAATATTATGTCTTTTAATCCCTGTTTGATTTAGAAAACTCACAAGATATGAATATTTTTTAACTACCTAAGTATATACATACATACAATGAATTTACCTTTGCACGGGCAGAATCCTTTGCAGGAAACCTTAATTGCCGAGTGATGGATGCAATTGTGATAGTCCAACCGGCACAGAGATGAATAAGTTCGGTTGTCTGCTCCACATAAGAAGACTGGCTTTACAACAGGGCATGTTTCACACCTGCAATACATAGTAAACATGGTTAGAGAGCTCCCAGAGCTCAGACACTTGGAGTAGCTAAATTTCTCTAAGGCTAGATGTATTATTAGCCATTGACAATAAATCCAAATCAAATGCTTTTAATGGAATAGTAGAATTAAAATATGATATACAAACTATATTATAAACACCAATGTATGTACCTATATGATACATTAATATAAAATTAAAATAAATTTTGAACATTTAAAAATGAATCAATGCAAGTACTGAATCATCGTGGAATTTTTTTCTCATTGATGTTAGTAGGCATTATAAAATACAAGCAGCATTAGCCATAGATTCACTTGAATTGATTAGTTAGATTCATCTTGAGTTCTATAACGAATCACTTAAAACAAAACAAAAATCACTTAAATATATCTACATTTTTCGAAAACAGTGATGACAGTTTCCTTCCTCGGGAAAATAATTTATATTATTTAATTTTAAAAACAAATCATTTAAACTTGATTCACAAATCAATCTGTGAGTTTTATTCATGCTCAGTTTTACGGAAGATTTGTTAAGATAATGACATATCATTGTATGTAACCATATCACTACTGCGAAAGTGAAAGATATAATATATTCTTTCATTATTTTATTTCATACAGATACATGAAAATAATATACAACACAATTTAATTTAAATAGGCTTTTAACCACACTTCAACAATACGTTTTAATTAATATGCAAACATAAACCAACTCTAAATACTTTCAAAGTCTTGGAAGAAGTTACTGTAATATCTGATTAAATTCAGTACGAATAACAGTAAAAACAATAATTGGATGATTTTTACAGTGCCATTTTTGTAAAAAATAATCTCAATAATAAAGTAATACTATAAAATGAGTATTACTCACGCAAATGTATCCGATTGGTCCTCAGATTCATCTTCAGAATCATAGAACACATCGTCATCCTTGTCCGAATCTTCCTTCTCACTTGGAATAACTCCCAGGTTGGTGGGACCTCCCGGCACCACGAGGTCTCTGAAATCAAATTTCAATATCATTTTACAAGAAATCATACTTTTATTTCTGCGACGGACAATAAACTCTTGGATAATAAACTTTGGTGTTGTGTAATTTACACAGATCAATCTGTGTGGAATTTATTGATCACTGCAACTAATTTCAGCTTGCAATGTCAGTTCCCTTGTTAGCTACTGAGCTTTGAAAACTTTACTTACTAGCTATATGAACGTCGGTTCATATGTAAGTGGATAAAAAAATAACAAAAAATGTGCCATTGGTCAATCTTGTGAGATTTAGTACAAAGCCGGCAGTGAACGAGTTAAAGTCTATTCCCATCTACTAGCACTACACAGTTCAGAACAGTACAGTACAGAAACAACATTACCTATGAACACATTCATATTACGGCATACATAAGTGTAACGTATCCACGCATGCACAAGCCAGCACCAGCTGAAATTGTCGGCTAGAATATTTTGACATGCTGGTTGCGGCTGGTGATGTCTGCACCTCCGCAGTTAGTATGAACACATACCATTAGCACCACCATCTTCATCAGTTGGCGTCATTAGATGCAGATATTGCTAAAGCCGAGAAGATGGATAATGATAAATTGATTGAATTGGTCGGGAATTTAGGTTTTAAAATAATAATAAATATGGGAATAGGATTATAAAATCCTCAAACTTGTTGTGGCGGACACTAACGCTTAGTTGACAGCCGTACTTGCGCCTGTGCTGTTTCTATGCTGTGCTGCACGGTGTAATAATATTAATGTGAATACTCACGTCTGTGCTGTACTAAACTGTTCTGCTCTTCGAGGTGCAGGTAGATATGAATAGACCTTTCAACTACTTCAATAGTTTGTCAACAAAAGCATCAAATACATTTTTACAAACAGTCATATATCGATACGTCCAAACATTGGCATGACTTCCACAAATTATTATTTATTTATTGATTGTGTCCATCACTAGTGTAGCTATAAATAATTTAATGTTTTCTTACCCATTTTTATGCAGTTCTTTTTTTGACACACACACAGCTGTGTATGAGTCCTTGAGAAGACATATTTCCTTCTTTTGACACTTCAGTGGCTGGCAGAGATCACCTGAAACAAAAGTTTATAAATTTAAACCATATGATTTCGGATATGATGTGATTCTAATTCTAATTCAAAAACACATTATTATTTTCAGTAGGTACATATAATGAATTTACGCCGCCGCTCTTACAATAGTTGGTGTTATAAATGGTCAGCATAGTTGCCTTCCGAGCAGTTTATTGGGATTCGATTCTCGGCCGTGGCAATATTCTTAAAAAATTTAATTTATAGATTTAAAAAAATATACATTTCAATTACTATCAAAAAAAATATTTATATTACATCTATACATCTGCTATAGACTAAAAAACTACTTGACCGATTTATGTGCGGTTTTTTGCAAATTATAAATATTGAAATCCTCGATTTGACCAGTAGGGGTAAAGGGAACGGGTAGAGGTAGGGGTAGGAGTAGGAGTAACAAATCACACCCTCAAAACTTTCCTCTAAACGATAGGTTTCCAAAGTAGTCCATACGAAGCCTTGGGGGTTAGATTTGCATGGGATCCATTATAGGAAGAAAAAAAAAGGAATCCACGTATCGGAGTTCATTTAGACTGCACGCATAGTAAAGCACCGTAGTAAGTTTCGCTCAACAAGCCTACTGAGCACTTAAAGCGAATCGTTTATGTGCAGTTTATACAAATTTTCATACCAGCTATGCATCGCGCAGTGAATAAATACCACTCGTTCAGTATTGTACCAAACTTTCGGAGAGACGGGCTGGGGTGGGGGGGTTCTTGGAAAATTAAAAGAACGGTAAAGGGGTCCACAGGGAAAAAACGTTTGGAAACCTATCTTCTAAACCATTCATAACCCCGGGCACGCCGGGTACTTCAGCTAGTTAGAAATAAAAATGAACTCACAAATCCAACAATTTTACAATCCCGTGATTTTTCACGGTTTTGCGCTAGTATAGAAATAGGAAGGGGACTAAAAAGGGAGGATAAAGCGGGGTAGGAATCGCAAGACAGCGGATTTCAGTGCAGTCAGTTGTTTGGATTACATATTCCGTTAGACATCGCGGACGCCTAGATCACGATCTGTGTGTGATGGCATGTTTTCTTGATATCCTACCATATAAATGATCTCTAATATGTGAGGTAACGCAAAAATTATGAAACATAAAAGAACATGGCACATGCAATTGGTCGAGAAAGCTTTGAAGAGCTTACGATTGAACATATCGCTGAATTGACTACTGATGTAGTTCTCAACAAGGCCGAAATACTCGAAACTGCTTTAGAGGAGCACACCAGCACCAATAAAAGTAGTGATGATGACGAAGGAAGTCCAATAATAGCGGATTCAATCCTTGAATTCCTGCAACTGGCTATTAAACTTTTTATAACAAATGATCACAAAGTAGAACAATCTCTATAATTTCAACGTGATTTGACCGCTTGCATGGTTCGTTACCAAGACTCATACAAGGAACTCACATAAAAACTTGATTGATAACAGAACTTTTCTTTAAACCTAATAAACCCGAAAATTTGTAATTAAATATTACAAAGGCTCTGGATATCTCAAGTGATGAAAGCGATGTCATACCAAATGTCCATAAACGGGTTAGTTTATTATGAGAGTGATAGTGAATAATCTTTGTAACGATTTTTTTAAAATACGTTTTTTCTTAAATAAAATTAAGATACAATAACCAAAAATGATTTTTTTTTGTTGATAACCTGAATTGATTTTTATACACGGAAATCTATAAATCATTATTTTAGTATACTTTTTTTACGCGGTATTGCATGGAACGTATCCATCGTGTAAAAAGAGAGTGCAGTGTATATCAATTATCTGGAGCCAGTGGGACTATGGCATCCCTAAATGGGGTATTTTGTGAGAATGAACGGAGTGGGTTAGGGAAGGAGATGGGAAAAAGAAAGGTTGGGAAGCACCTGGCTATTAGGATCTGGTCACCAAACTTGGTAAAATCCATTTCAAGCAACTTTTGGATTCTGAATGGTGGTCTTTTACCAGGGCGATACTGAGATCTACCACATAACATCAATAATCATACTTACTATCGGGATAGTACACCCATCGTTTGTTCTCTGAGGATTTCACAGCAATGACTCTCCCCTCATCCTGCAATGACAAAAAAACATTTCAATTAGGTACTTACATAAATCTCAAAGAGTGTTGTCATGGTGCCAAATTGTACATTGCAGTACAATCTTTTTAGTTCCCAAACTCTGGATTCTATATTGTGTTCCTTTAGTATTATATTACGTTTTGGTACACAGTGGAGTGGAGTCATCCAATTTCCGTAACATCATGTTTCCAGCAAACAATTTTTCCAATAAACTGGGTAGTTACAAAAACTATTTTCCAACCAGAAATTTAGGTAGGTATACAAGTGTAGGTCTACACAATATCTAAACAGAAATGTTACCCATATTATCAAAGTGTGACATACCTACTTGTGTTATCCAGTAGGACATTTTGTTATGAATGCAGTATTTCTGTCATTTAATTTATAATCATGGCTTTGTGATAAAAATGACATAAAAAAACCATATCCTCACAAAATCCAGATTATTGTGATTTAATAAGAGGGTTTCAGGATTCATTATCAAAATCTAACAAAAAAATTGCCTCATTTTCGTGTTCAAATTTCATTTCAAAGAACTTCAACTATAATATATGCGGATGTTCCACATTTTGATACTATAGGTCATAAAAAAATATATATATAATTATTGGTGGGTACAATACATGTTACTATATCCATGAATGATTACTATATTGAGCTGATTTTTCACAAAATCGGCGCTATGCAAATCATCCAATTATTATTATTATATTATGAACAATATTTTTAATTTTAAATATATATAAATATATATATTATATAATTTTGACATTTTCAGAATTAATGTAAGATATAAATAATAAAAATAAATAAATATTATAATTTCTTTTTTCATAGTCCTCTTTACTAGGAGATCCTGTGCTGAGGCGAACTAGATTTTGAATAAGGGGGTTTTCAGCGACTTCTACGTTTGAACTTCAAGGTTTGGGTGGGGCAGGGTAAAGAATTTTCAGCCATTCCTATGAATTCATTCTTCTGCCAAGTTTTGCAACTTTTGGACGTGCAATTATTATCAAATACTACAGATAGTGTTGTTTACAATATCATAATTTCCTTATGCGTTTTTGCTTTGTAATGTCAAACTTGCAGAAGTTAAAAGTTTCTGAAATTTAACTTTTTAAAAATTGGAAAGTGGAACTGATGGAGATAAATGTATGTATGTGTTGCGTGTATGAAAATTATCTAAATATAAAAATAATCTGTTCATATATCCAGCAAAGTGATAAAGTACCTACCTACAATATATTTTATAAGACGATTATTTCTATTCTAAATTGGAAAAGTAATATTTTTGATTCCGTAAAAACAAAATTTAACGGCTTTTATCTTGGCAAGTCGAGCTACATTCACGGACAACTAAATTACATGAAACGAAGTGTGGGGGCACACTGCGTGGTGATGAGTGAGATCTTGAGTCCGAAGCGTACGTGGAATGTCCGCTAATCCCTCTGGCAACATTTTTTATTCCTGCTCTATGGCCTATAAGGTTTTCACAGGTCATCAACAAAAATATCTATGGTCGTTGGAACAGTGGCAGTACGGAAATTTTTGTTTGAACAATAGGTTTCCGGAAACCTTTGGAATTTGGAATGGATGATAGCGTTATTTGTACATCAATATGTGTTCAAAATTATATATCTATTCTTTAAAACTAAAGCGTAAAAAGATTCCGAAAAATGTATTCCATAAGTTCCCCAGCGAAATTGCGCTCGAAAGATTTCAATAATTAGTACTTACGTAGTCAAATTTCAAACGCTACTATGTTTATTATGTCACAAGGAAATGGCAAAATGCCAAATAATATTTCCACTGCAATGCTTCTCTGCCAGACCGATGAATACTAGAAAATAATTTCACTTGTGAGAAACGTAATCGATTTAAAGCTAACGAAAAGCGAATATTTCAAACCAGACAATGGAAGTTTGACCTTTTTTATCATTTAATTCACATAAAACCCTAATTATCACCGACAGGCATCATCGTGATATCCATTTCGACAAAAACGATCATTCGATTGAATTGGTAATCGAAGTAATTGGTATTATGGGCGTTTCATAAACCGTTGTTGACGATCAAATTGACAATCAGCGCCATTTTGATTTTTTAATATTATTATTTAATGTTTAAACGGTTCCTATTAAACGCCGATTCTCGTCCCGTTTCAGCTTTTGTAAATGACATTACTGATTAAGTATCGCCGGCGTCTGGAACGTTGGTGTCCGCGATTATCCATGCACTGTAGGGCCATGAGGAGTGGAGAAGCCAGGTTCATCAAAGCGATTGATCCTAAATATCCTCAGAAATCAGGCAACGTCTCAAGAGAAATAAAAAAAAAATATTATGCCATTTAAGAGCTTATTTTAATCAAACAGCATGTCTTCGTAAGATTGCAGATGGTTTTGTAACTAGGTTCAGTACTTTTCTCTGAGATTATTTTGTTGAAAATCCGTTCGTACGGAATTTTCATGACAACACTGCTTGTTGGCTTATGGCATTACAGTGTTATGCTTAGTGCTATAACTTACATTTAGAAGACACCACTAGATACAATATAATGAAATTACCAATGTAGGTACCAATGAAAAGTAAAACAGACTTTATCCAGCACGTCACGCAAGTTGTAATGAATGCAGACATAGCGTGAGCGGTTTACAAAAAGCGAAAGGTCACTGTTAACCTACAAATGGTAATTTGTACCCAGGTCCTAGGTCTTTAGGTCCCCCTTATATTTATACATAGTACACATTCAGCCTTTGGAATAATAATTAGTTTTTCACGAGACCTTACCCACTAAGATTGCGATCTAACAAAAATACAATAATTAGGTTTGTAGCAAAATGTTTATTTCTCCAATTGGATTTCCACAGAATTACAACTAGTACGAGCACGTTAAATACATTTACGAATTACGAAGCTATTTATTTTCTAAAAATTACTACTAAATTGCTCTCTTTTCATGTCGTTTGTTACGTTTTTTCGGAAGTCTATATGAACAATAAACCAAGGAATAAGTTAATCTTTGAATATTTAGGCGCATCCAACATCCGGACGGATGAGGGTAGGTAAGTAGGTATGTACCGTTTTAAGAAGTTCTTTATCGAATGGTGAAAAATTGCAACATAAAAATAAAGAAGAATACTCCAATATTTAGGTCACCTCGTGAGGAGCGGCAAATGGAAGATTACCCCGATTATTTGACGGCCTCCATGGTCGAGGGGTAAGGCTCTCGACTACGAATCCGAAGGTCGCGGGTTCAAATCCCGGCGTGCGCAAGTAATTTTTATTTAATTAATTTGTGTTGTTTCACAATTAATTCATTTAAAAATAATATGTAGTATATTTGCGAAATCGCCCTGGTGAAAGACCACCATTCAGAATTGAAACGTTGCTTGAAAATGGCTTTTAGCCGTGTTTGGTGACCAGATCTGAATAGCCAGGTATCTCTCCTCCCTCTTCCCCTTCTCCTTCCCCTCCCCAATACCTTCAGCCTCACAACATTCCCCAATTGGTAATGTCATAGTCTCACTGGCTCCAGACGGTTGGGAGCAGTTGGGACTCTTGTGAGGTATTCATATAAAAAATAAAAAAAAAACTTTTACAGCAGGGGAAGAATATTGGAAGTTGGAAAGGAAGACGCAGAACCCTATGCTTTCGAAACCTTCGTGACTGGTTCAAGTATGATTCAGGGCTGCAGCCAGAGCCTGCGGGGTGAGATAGCCAACCTCCGATAAGGGAGGAGAGAAGACGTTTTAAGAAGTAGATTTCACCTTTGTTTTTATGACAATAGGAGACAAAGCGACTGACGTGTATCGAAATAATGCCTTTACAAAATGGGAGATGAAATGGAGTCTGTTTTAAACATTCAGTCGTATTGAGCCGAGAGTGCCTTTAAATATGTATAACATCCACGCGTGCAGGATTAATTCTAAAAATGTACAAGGCTTTCTTGAATTTTTGAATTTGCCTTTCTTGAATTTTTCTTTAACAAAAACTCGACTTTTTCCCAATAAATTGAAAACGGGTGCTACATTATTGTACCTAAACATAATGAAATTATCCATGAACCAAACAAGTAATTAAATGTTCTAAAAAAATTATACATTCATGAAGGCACGAATAACTGGAGAGCAATATTTACTAAAATTGAGCACTTTATGCACTTTATTTTAAACTATAATATGCACTGAACAGTAAATCAGTGTGCTCTATACTTTATACCGACATAAAATGAAACTAAAGTCGTCAATTTTACATGACCTTTCGACACCTAGGCCCCAGACGAGCCAATGAAATTTGTTCAAGAAATAGATGTGAAAATGTTTGATCAATTTCACCCGAATTAACTTTAAAATTTGACTTACTATCGGCACATACTATAGTAGACTCGCACACAACACATTTATATCGGTTTCAGCAGGGAACCACAATTGTTTTCCAGTTTTGTTCGAAGATTTTTTCAAAGCGCTATGTGCACTGTTTGAATTGGAAATGCAAACGCTCAATAGTCGTCTTTTCCAGTATTTTTTTAAAACAACTCCACACAGGAGGCCCGCAGTAAAATATGTTCCCTCCTTTCATCTCATCTTTAAGGATGCGGCGTGGAGGGTCTTTTTAAGGAAAGGAAGGGGAGGAAGGTTCTGGGAAGGAGAAATGTATGAGGGGTAGGTACGAATCTGGGTCCAGGAGTATCAGACGTATTAATCTATCCCTTTCACTGCGGTTCAAGGCGATAGGTCGAGAGAAAACGACTGGAGAGGTCAAAGCGCCTCTCTCAACTGGCCCTCCCGGTCCGGTCCTATAATGGGCAGACGCATCCGCCACCAAGACCTGGACAAACCTCACCACGTGAACACGAGCACCCCTGCCAAGTCATCAAACGTAACGAACCACTTGGGGTAATCTGTGACAGAGGTGTTGGTTATCCGATGAATGGTTCCCGGGCGGCAGTACCCTCAAACCCCTCCCAAATTAACCCAGATATGATAGCATGATACCAGAACTCACCGTTCGAGACTTTTTATTGCTTCATGGAATCAGAATTTCAGCATTACAAATTTACGATAATAATGTATTTATTAACCAGACAAAGACGCCGGTTATTGTGTAGGTACATAATTATCAGTATTAGTAATAGAAAATGGTTCCCATATTTTTTCTACCCCAGGGACGCGACGCAATATTTATTTAATCAGGTTAAAGGGCAATCAGCTTACAATCGAACCAATTCACTTTATCCTTTACGTACCTGCAGGTAAAAATTTAACATACGGTCGGAAACGACCGTGACTCTTATGCTACTACTACACGATCGAACAACTTTCCAACTCCGAACGTTTGGGTAGTTCGTACACGTTGGGCCAACGTTGGCTCGAGTTTGACGAGTTGGCCGGTGATTGCTACGGTGGCGAACCTTCAAACTAGTTCGCCCAACTTACACGAACCAGCCTCTATATATCGGCCATTCAGTATACACTCTGCAAGCAATCGCAACGCACATGCCGTATATTAAAAAAAAAATGGTTGGAATTGCTCAGTGTTTTTTTTATTCAAAAAAGTGTTTTTATTCAAAATCTTACATAATAAAATTGAGAGACCTGATTTACTTCAGCTAATAAACATTCATTTACCGGCCAGAAATATAAAATCACCATTACCGCTCTATTGCAACAATTCTGCAACGGCCGCACAATTTAACTCTCCGTTACATTTTAATTTTTAATTTTATATACCTATTTTACAAAGATATGTTTATATTGACGAGAAAAGACTACAACGTCTTCCATGATAATAAATGTTTGGAGTTCAGAGTTGGAGCCTTGGCCGATTGTGTGGTAGCAGTAGGAATGTGATAGGTATTAATGAATATCATTAAAAATAGTAACGGAATAATTTCGTTTTGTTTTTTTAGGATTGCATTATAAAGTGCGTGTTAAAAAAAAAAAACAAACAAACAAACAACTTAGATATAGCAGAAAACTTTCGTTTGAGGTAAGTGTATTACCCCCTTCGGAATGGGAGTGTTAACATCTAAAACGTCAACATTGGGCTGTTTTCATGCGTTTCACAGTCCATTAGCTGATTATTATTTATAAACATGTCCAAAAACCCCCAGACGGTAAACATGGGTGGGTGGTATGGTAGGTATCTATAAATTACACAAAATATGCCATTTAATTCTAAGAAATATGTCAATTGGTTAATTAAGTCAATTGAAATAATTACGTAATGTAGGTAGGTACTGTTAAAAACTATCTTTAAATATTTATTTATCCATTCATTCTACCACTAGAAGGGGTGACATACATAACATCGCCGACAGATGAGATGGGTTATTTAAACACACTAGAGGTGAACTCTCACAAAATTGCGCATAAAATATATAAATTAGTTATTATTATTATTATTATGGGTAGAGGTCCTAAAGATAAACAGTATAAAAGATAATTCAGAACTCCATGGGACATGATGGAAATGACATAACGTACTGAGAAAAGTTAAATTGATCTAAAAATTCAGGAGAGAAAGTTTGCAAATTTCATGACGCCGAAGACCATCTTTCGAGAGGTTTTGCTGCTTCAGACAAGCAGATCCTTGCTCTATAACAATTAGTTGAGGTTTAATCGCCCGATATAAACATAAAATTATAACTTATCTTATGAGTATAATTTTTTCAAACACGATATTAAGGGTGGGTGTAATAAATGGGATTTGATAATAATTCCGAAGACCGCCCTCTGAGAGGTTTGCAATGTTTTTAATAAAAATATTTATACTTGGTGTATTTTGTCGCGTTGTCTAAAATTATACACATCTTGATTGAAAATCGATAAACGATGTTCAGAATAATGGGTTTTCAATTTCCGACATCAAAGGGTTGAATAATGTCATAATATCTGGGCGGAGGCGTCAAGGAAACATTTAATCAATAATGATATAGTACCACGTTGTAGTTTTGATACCAACCCCGATGACAATGAAAAATAAAACTGACAGAGGAAGAACGAAAGTATAGGCACATACTTGAAGTCAGTAGAAATGAGAGATCCCCGGGGTGGATGTTTGTAAAATTATGTACCCAAGACAGTTTTACGAATTTGGAGATAAAAACATAACGAAAGGCTATAAATTTTATGAAAAAGGTTAAGGCGATGCAATGGTAAGTAATGCAAAATCATGTGTTTTCGGTTTGAGAATTTGATGGCCTAGAAATATCGTACATAATTTAATTAAATACTGCAAGTAGAACACACCTTGGCCTTTCGTTTAACTGGGATTTTTTTTGGTGTGTCTTTTTATAAGCCTAGAAAAAAATAAAGTATCAGACATTAAAAAAATGTTTAAAGCGTAAACTCTCCTACTTACGAACTCCTTTTCCGATATTGTCGTATTGTTCATTCTGGTAAATTAAGTTTTTTAAGATATTACCGTAAAACATTTTAATAATTATGTCTGAGCTTTACAGAATAGAATAAAACACGCATTTCGGTGATGGTTTTTTTGCGTAAATCGAAACATGCGGTCGATATTAAGCGGGACTTTCAACCTTGTCGCCACCTGCATAAGGAGTGCGTGATTTCGTTGGAATTTTAGCCGGTGGATCGCCTTAAGATAATTTATTTTTTAAAATTTATTACATGAAACATATGTGAACATTTGTTATCGGCTTACGTATTGCCTATCTCACTAGGTGTAAAATGCCTGTGTTGAGATGGCAATTTACAGGAGTGGTTGTTCAACTAGGATATTTAGATGACAAATAGATTAAAACATTACAGTAAAAAAATAATTTTCCATAGTATACGAATTTAAACGCATAGAAGAATTTAGAAGCTGGCAGGTTTATTGGAGGTGATCAGTAATCTTACTTTTAAAGGAACTTTTGTTTTGCGTATTTTTGATATCACTAGGTAGGGGTATTTAAACTTTATCCATAAGAGGTTTTACAAGCTGGAATATTAAAAGATTTTTCATGTGATTGTCTTAAGGCTCTAGTGCTTCTCTTCAAATATATGAATACTTTTTTTTTAAATTGATGCAGCAGTTGATGGTCTGGATGTGTAAAGCGGATAGACGGAAAAAATAGTGTCAGGAGAATATTTGCAAGAACCTTTCAGGGACGCCCTAGGAAGACATTGGACGATAATGTTAATCAAATATTTAAGTTGGGTCCTATCTTAAATTTGAAAAAAAACTTTACTTTTATTTTTATGTTACACTTCACAAGAGCGCCCCTGTCTGTATGGTATAAAGACAGGGGAACTATATCACCACACGGCTGGGCAGCGTTGTGAGGTGGGTCAAGGTAGGAAGGGATTTATTAATGGGGGTATTGAAGAGGCCTGGATTATATTTAGGAGAAAAAACAGATGCCGGTAGCTCGTTTGACATGCGAGCCGCCTTACACTAAAATGAGTCGGAGAGACGACCCGTTCTCATGAAGTATACCGCATGTGTTTTTTGAGTTTCGCGTACGTGTACCGGTGCACTGGGGATCAATGCTGCTATAATGAATGAATCAACTATAATTGAAGAGTAGGTATTAGGTGTGCAGAGACAAAGTTGTGGCATTCCATCATCTCTTTTGTCCCTTGTAAATGGCGTGATATATGTGTATAAATATTATCTTTTCTATTAAATTGTTCACATTTACACTATAACCCAATGCCCCGTTCTTATTGGGAGCAAAAAAGCTCCCGGCCTATTTTCTAGCCAATGGCAGCTCAAATACTTACAAAATCGAAATGACAATATTTACTGCATTGCACAAAAAATAACGATATACTCATAGGTAAACTCGGCATAAAACAATTTATTTTACGCGACGGAATAAATTGGAATTGACCATTTTTAATTACTCACAAAATATAGGTTAATGTGTTAACTGGTTAATAGAGCCAGCCGGTTAATGCACTCAATTTTCATAATAAGCCGATACTAATTTTCCAACTTTATAGGCATTCACGGGATTTGTTCCTAGACAGTCAAAGCCTTCTTAAATATTTCTGTAAAATAATGTGTTTCAAATAAATATTATTTTTGTTATTATTATTATTATTTCCATGACAATTTCATACTAGAATCATCTCAGGGGATTATAAAGCGTCAAGTGATACGAACCCATTAAATTTCATCTTTACACTAGGCAGTACGCAATGTTCCTAGAATTTCTTCGCTCAGATTAAACAATGTTACGAGAATATGAAAATTGTTGTCATAAAATAAGTTATATTACTATCTTTAAATGTGAATCTTCTCATAATAATTAGTAGTTATCAAAGCCACATTAGCTTCTTCTCGCATGCAATCATTACGTAATGTTTAAAGAGCATTGGTCTAGCCAATTAATGTGTTAAAACAAAATAAAACCAATATGTGTGCTAGTCTTTTATTCAGACTGTTTAGAGCATTATTACCGCTGGAATTTTTTTACTGTTTTAATACAATCATGCTAGTTTCAAAGCACTAAAAAATCCCCTGGGAAAAAGAAAGTACTTACCTATTACTTAAAATACGAAATAATAATTTTAGCGAAATTAAGTTAGTAAATAACCCTTTCAAGGGTGTTACCTTATATTTTAAAAAATCTCACACTGGACGTGAAAGAGAATCTATGCTCTTTTATGTCCAGTGTGAGATTTAAAAAAAAAATCGTATTATAGAGTTGCCGCTTTGTCTGCTGAAGAACAATTATGATTACATGATTACATTAACCGGAGCCCATTAATTGTACCTACCCACTTTTACGCAGTGGCTTCCGTGGAGGGGGTGATCCGATAATTTCATCCAGTCCCTCAAACTCTATATTTCATCAGGTCAGTTTTTTTAATGTTCAATTATTATACATTTTAACGATAAACACGACTATTTGATACTTAATATTATAAGAGCTTTACAGCTTCTCCAGTGAATTAGTATTATCGTGTAATTTGTTCTGATATAGGTATGAAAAACTTTACGTATAGCGACAATCCAAAAATGATTATCAACGTGTTTTTAAGCAGAACATTTTATTATAAATCAGTGTAAATTTAACAGCTCTTACGAAAGTTTTATATTATTTACGAGTTGTTGTGTAAAAAGGTTTTTGTTGACATCTAGTTAGTCATTTATCTAACAACTGGTTTTGAATCAAAATATTTGAGAGAATTAAGAGCAGATTGATGGCGACATACCTAATAAACAACGTAACTTTCATAACCTGAAGGCATTTGAAAAAGCCTTATATTTATCTCCCATCGGTTTATTAGAAAATTTGTGATTAAAAACAAAAACATTCGGAATTACTACCTGTGTTTTTTGGTGAGCTTTTTAGGGCATTCAGTTGACGCAGGTGTAGTAGAAAATAATTTTGATTGACGCTCAAAGACGTCAATAGCAAGTATTTACCTAAACACGGGAGACAAACAGATCCTATGTGAGATGTGAGTAGACTGAGTGGTAAGTGTGAGGAGCCCACTAGCCCGCGGCCCGAGGCCGAGATAGGTACGCCCAGCTCAGGTAGAAAACCACACGATCTCACATTACTGGCTCCGGTAATGTACGGCTTCGGTCAAACACTTGACTAATATAATCCTGGATAACTAAATAACTAATCTATTTGGTGGATGGTGACTGTATCATCCTACAGTTTGACTCGGCCATACGCCTCGGCGAAAAAGGGGGGTGGCGAAACTCACGCCAGAAATCAATATATGGCCCGTGATGTTAGCGCTTTGTCAAAAACGGCATTGAAATATCACTAATTACCTCGTCCGCGAACTCGAAGTCTCCATCGAACTTCCTCTTCTTCTTGGCGTCCGCAGAGGCCAGTGCCAGTATACCCACAATCACCAGAGTCCATGTAAACTTCATCCCGAGGGATTTTCGAGCACTTTTTAGCGCTTCAGCTCGGTGTTTTCGACGCACGAATTCGACCGTGAGACGGGACGTTTTTTTATTAGACGATCGGAACAGACTGACCGCGACGGGCTCACAAAAGTGGTCTGTAGCGATGCATTCAACATTCAGCGGCGAGGCTCGGCTACACGACTATGTCTACACTGAACACAGACTCTATAGGCTATAGGTAGTAGGGAGGTAGGAGAAGGTAGAATCCCACAGCCACCAGCACTAGCGTAGCGGGAGGTATGTGATGTGTCTGTGTACGGTGTCAACGGTGTGCCTGTGCGCTGTACGCTGTACGGCACACTAGTACTAGAGTGTAAGCTATAGCCTCAGCCTGTATAGCGTATAGCTTACCCTACCCGTGTCCAGAGTATGCTGCAATCGATGAGAGATTCTTGCGCATGTCTGGGAAAAGGAGATTACTTATTCCAGCCGAGAATGGGTTACCCGTCCGCTTACATGTTATTACGGCCGCTCTTTGAATACTGACTAGATAGCGTAACGAACCCCGAACGGTTCAACTCATTGTTGTTTTTATTTAAGGTGTTCATTTCACAATCCTTAGAGGATTACCTTACACCTTTCGGGTACCTGCGATCCCACTCTATGTGTCGTTTACTGCGACGTACAATCCCGAATTCTAAATGCGATCTCCATGATGGTAAATTTATTCCAAATGGAAAGCAAATAGAACCTTATAGTAATAAAATATAGTATTTTAACGCGAAAATAATGCTGATTATTATTTCGTACCGACTAGAAATCAAATTTAAATAACCATTTGTATTTTAAATATGGTTAAGAAATTACTAGTTCCAAGTTGCAAGTAGCCTACCGGAATGGAAAATAAATATTAGCTTTTATGATAGGTAATTACAAAAGCCTTCTTGTAAAAGTAACACCCACGTTTTTTGTTGTCGTTTGGAATTATGAACTTGTACACAATAAAGCAGGTATTTGCGAGATATGTGTATATCTTTATAGGTAGTAACTTAATATTTTTATTTGTAACTTTTTGACAAAGATTACAAATTCTTAAAATAAGTTTTATAAATTATAGTTTTATCTACCTACTCTCCGAGTTTTGAGTTGAAAAACACGGAAACAACAACACAATGTCTTCTCTTATATTTTAGTTAATGAATATGTCGAAGCTCCACAGCTCAGGATGGGAATGACGCTGCGAGCTAAAAAAATATGCGTTGACTTGATATGCATTGATTCCAGATAAAAAAAAAATGCAAGTTTCATAACGGCAAAGCTCTCACCGTTCAAAAGTGTTAGCTGCTTTGGGAAAACAGGTTTCCGCAAGTCATGATAAGTCACGTATAAAATTTCGACTAGAAATTTCGGCTATTTCTGGGAAAATTCATAATTCTTATTTAACAACAGCCCATATTATATTGAACAATCGACTGGAGTTAAGATTAGGGTGACTTATGTCGCTGCGCATTAAATTGATTGAATGATTTATATTCCGGAATTTTTAATTAACACAAGGACAAGGTCCCGTAATTATTTGCTCCATGGCAAGGTCACTTGTTCAGGAACGCCTCTGCGCTGTCAAAATATAAATAGGTACCCATTCGAAAGTCGAACGAATGAAAGCCCGCCATTTCGCGTAGTTATATGCTTTTCAAAATGATGATATATGTTATCATTTTGTTGCCTAACCTAACGGATATTATCAGCATGAAATAGATGAATTAAAATTATTGTCCACTTTTCTACGATTTTACTTGTAGTTTCACACTTCTTACAAACTACAATAAAAAGTTTTAGTTAATTGATAAACTAAAGTTTTTTAAGACAAGATTTTTGTGCATAGCGCAAAGGGTAACAATTATTTTTATAAACAATAATTATGATGAACCTGCATCCTTCTGATGATGCATCAGAAGGATGCAGGTTCGAGTCCTGTCGGCGACATTTATCTTTTCTCGGAAGGTTTTTTCAATTTGGATGAGTGTTTCAGGCTAATAATTATTGTTCATAAAAATAAAAGTTTTAGTGTTGGTTTCGTTCGTGTTATTTAAAAATATATATTTATACGGAATGTTTTCTGCTAGTAGGTACTTACTTAGTTACAGCTTTACATGCTTAACTTTGCAGTCGGTGGCTTCGTCAGTGTACAAAAATAGTTCGTTTCCAGTTCTTCTATTGGTTAGTCTGTAGTAATTAAAATGCACATTTTGTATGCAAATGTTATTAGTGTTATTACTGTCGATTTTGTGGATACAAAGAATGTCCGTTCCTCCTTTGGCCGCCTGCATAGATAAAAGTGTAAATTTGTACTTCTAATTTTTACATCAATGTTTATTGCACAATGTAATTTTTTTTGAAAGATTTATATATGTATTTTTCTATTCATTTCTGTTAATTTTTTTCATAGTCCTCCTCACTAAGAAATCCTGTGCTCAGGCAAATTAGGTTGTGAATAAAGGGGTTTCAGCGACTTCTATATTTCAACTTCAGGGTTTGGGTAGGGTATTTCCAGTAATTTCTATGATGTTGTTTTGAGAATAATAGTCGGTTCAATTGAATTACTTTGTTTGATACTAATCGGGAGTTTGTTGTATAATTTTACACTAAAAATTCAGAGCTTCTTTGTCCAAAAGTAGTATTACACTTAGGTACATTTAAAATTATTGTCATTTGGCTGAACATTATGGCTAACCGAAATGTAATACGCGCTCACAGATGGCGCTAATTTAAATATTTAGGAAAAAAAAACTTTTCGCAAAAAATGCCCTTTAAAATATTGAAACGAATTGAATTGGAATGTGTCCACCAGTGGCGTGCATTCTATAAAGGCTGAAAATCTGCACCTAACTTCGAAAAAAATTTATCTAAAAAGATTATGAAAAAACAACAATTTTCTGATGAAAGGTTTTTTACAATTATAATAAACAGTCTGAATTTATAGTTATTCCACTCTTAAGAAATTGTTCCTATGTGGGGAAATTCTAATTTGTAGTTGCAACCTGACTTGAGCACTTTTGTCCTTCCTACTGAATTTAGTTTTTTTAGCCTGCTTCGTAGGGATCCGTACAAAAATCTACTCCATAGTAAAATAACGTAGAGAGTTTTTAACGGATATGTAAAAATTATTATTAGCTTCGGCAAGTAATTTATGCAAAGGAAAAAGCGCTATTGTAACTTTGTATAACACTCTCCTCACTTTAGTGGCAATTTTACTTTTTTATAAAGTTGCCCGGTTTGAACAATCAGGAACGAAATATTGTCAGCGGCAGGAGGCGCTAATTAATCAAATAAAGGACGTTAGCATCATCTATTAAACTATTTAAAAATAGATGACGGCAAAAGTATCAAATTTAATCTAACAATCAAACGAACCTGCATACAAAATATTCAAGAAATTTTCGTCAACATTTATTATTACTAAACGGAAACGTGTTTTTCCTATTGATTATTTAGAACAGAGTTTTTAATAATATTATAGTTATTAGTGTTTAAATTGCTTGGTATTGTGAGGATTCTTATAAAAAGTGAGAAATAATGAATTGACTGATAGGTACACTATTTTTCCATTCTAACAAATGTTTTAACTGATAACACTGATTACCTAGAGTTGTTACTCTAGGAAATAACAAATTTATATAAAAAAGAGATGAAATTTAAATTAGGATTTTTTAAATATAATTTATGAAGGTTGTTCATCAGAGTTACGCTATAGCTTTCTCCACAGTTTTATTATTTTTTATTGCCTTCGGAACGTACGCTGAATCTACTTTTGTATAGTTTATCAGAATTAATGAAAAAAATAGTTTCAGCAACAACTTCATTATAGTAATGCCAACAAATAATAGCGCCACAACTGATGAGGGTTTTCATGGTAGAGTAGATTATCGACACCCGAAAAACCACACCCTACCCCTGGCCAAGAAGCAATGCACACCACTGTTGTCCACACGGAATATGAAATGGAATAAATTGTTAATGTAAATTTAAAGTTCAAGTCCCTCAAGAAACTTATAAAAATAAGATATATTATACTTTAGAATTTAAACTTACAATAACAATTTATTCCATTTCATATTCTGTATTTACACCTGGCAACAAATAATTCATTTTAGTATTTAAGAACATTAAGTGCTAAAAGCGTTTTTCTAAAATATTTGAATTTGGAGCCTTCTGTGAGCTCGTATCAGGTTTCATTTAACCTTAGATCATTTCACTATAAACATAAAGTAAATTATCACCTAGCTTAGATGACTCATTAATTTATTTGCTAACCTAACCTAGTTTTAATCTTCATTCTTACTTGCTTTGGAAGTATTATCGCTTATATTATTTTTTATGATAATATCGATTTTCTTTTGATTGGAATCCTACCACGCCTAGAATAACAATCAGATTAGGTAAGACCAGAGGTTCCAAACCTTTTTGGGCCCATTGTCCACTTTTCAAGTATATTTTTCTTGAGCAAAAATTCTTTGTCAAAAGATGTCTGCCCAACGCATTTTGTACGTCTCTCTATACTTCAGAACTGTATGTCAATTTTACAGATTCCCAATGAGACAAGGTGAAGGCTACTTATAATGAAGCCTATCCCTAAAAGCGGAATTATATTACTGTGTCGTGGTGTGTCATGACGCATTCTGACGTGTCGGCGAGTGTACACATTATTCTAAGGTGTCGGGGTGCGCTTTGGCATTTTTTTGAGTTAATACAGCCATGGCTTTCGGACTGTTTAATGTCTACAATGTTTTCTTCCGACTCCGATAATGACTTTATTTATTTATATACAGACAATTTTTATAATATAAGCAATTATTGTATAGAATGATGTGTATGTACTGTAAATTATTAATATATAATAGCGTATAATGAATGCCTCACTAGAAGAATCTGTACTGAGGCATTCACGTATCTATGATATAATATTATTGCGAAATGATTATACAATTACGTTTAAGAAAAATAAAAATATTGTAAAAAAGACAAAAATTCAAATTAATTATTTATATTTAATGTAAATGTTGTTATCTTTGATTTGGTGTAATTAAGTTATGGGAAAAATCTGTTCCTTTTGATTTTATCCAGATCGAGATATTAAGTTTTATTAAATGTGTTTTGTTGTATTCTCTCGTTTCCTTTGAAGATGTAGGTATGTGATTATATAGTTTAATTGCATAGTATTTAAAACGTATTTGTCGGTGGGTGGTTTATTTTAAAGGGATATTAAGGGTGTAGTTTGTTGGAGATCTTGTTAAAATAATTGATTGGGATTGAGGGGAATATGACGATAAGATTTGAAGAGATAAAAGATTGTAAATTTATCATAAAGTTGTCTAATTGTCTATAACGTCTAAAAGCTTGAAAATTTCAGCAGAATCTGTAAAGTATGGTACTTGAAGAATAATTTTAATTATTGTCTATTATGCTTTTACTAGTGGGTCTATACAGATATTGGATGCACTTCCCCGAGAAAGTAGTCCATATGTGATTATGGATTGCGAAAGGGGTATAATATAATTTCTTTGATTGATTTGTATCATTTCAGATTAATTCAATAAAAATTATGTATAGTATATACTTTAAATATTTACAGCACGTTGCAGTGGTGAAATGACTTTAGCTGTGTTTGGTGACCAGATGTGAATAGCCAGAGACTTCTCCACCTTCCTTTCCCCACCCACCTACCTTCAGCCTCACAACATATCCCAATTGGGGATGCCATAGTCTCACTGGCTCCAGACGGTTGAGAGCAGTTGGGACTCTTGTGCGGTACTACGCAGAAACTAATACTAACATAACCTAAATGAAACATGAAAAAGGAAAAAAAAAACAGAAAATAAAAAGATTTCCCAGATGCGACTGAAATCTTTTTATTTTCCGTCGTTTTTTCCATCTTCATGTTTCATTTAGGTTATGTTAATATTATTTTCTACAATGATTAGATATTTAATCGTGTCGTGTTAGTGTGAACATCTCCATACAAACTCTTCAGTCACTAGGGCAGACGATTTTTTCCATCTTCATGTTTCATTTAGGTTATGTTAATATTATTTTCTACAATGATTAGATATTTAATCGTGTCGTGTTAGTGTGAACATCTCCATACAAACTCTTCAGTCACTAGGGCAGACGATTTTTTCCATCTTCATGTTTCATTTAGGTTATGTTAATATTATTTTCTACAATGATTAGATATTTAATCGTGTCGTGTTAGTGTGAACATCTCCATACAAACTCTTCAGTCACTAGGGCAGACGATTTTTTCCGACAGGTGTGAACGGGTTCTGACACTGAAGAGATAGACCAATAGAAGTGCGTTGTTTTCCTTTGCTGAAACTAATAGAACATTAAAAAAAAACATTATTCTTTCTTCAGCAGTTTTGTTTTCCAGATACAGAGGAAAATCATATTTAGGAGAGTAAAAAATACCACACAACATTTTATAGAAACGTTTTTATTTGACTATATATGTATTTCAATATGTATATATATTTCACAAAATAAATAACCAAAAAATGTGCACGCAATAAATTAATGGTGAGACCCTAACAGCTAAGACATCACCATAATTAGGAAATGGACTTAATATTATCGGAGCGGCTTCACTTCAGATTCAAATAGTGCCATTTGTGCACTGAAACAACAGAAAATAACACATTAATTTAAACCAGTAAATTGAGTATGCAAAATAATCATTTTAACACAAGTAATTCCAAATTTTTAAATAATTATGTTCATTCGCATCAAACGTTGCGAAGCTTTCTTTGATGAGTTAAAAAAAAATGATTTTATTGAATTAATTTTTTTTGTATGTATATGAAAATAAGCACCTTATAGCTTAATTCATTAAGTACACATTACAGTGCCAAGTCATTTTTAATGTACTTTAAGTTTGATTATAAATGATTAGAAAATATCTACATACAGCTTGACACGGTTAACTTTGGAGGAGGCAGAGGAAGTTTTTTTTTAAAACCATTTTTTGTATCAGCAAAATCTATACTGCTGACGTCACTGACTGCTAAATTAACCATGTCAAGCTGCACCTACCTTTGTTTGCATTATAAAAAACAACTAATGAACAATCTGACTAGTTTCAAAAAATATATATAAATATTTAAGCTATGTAGATATGTATATAATACCCCCAAACCCATCTGTTTTATCAGAGTTAATTGTACAACTAACTTGAAGTTCCTAGTGCTGGAAAAGAACTCTGGATGTTCTGCGGAAAGCATGCTACCCACTCAGCCACGAGTGATGCCGCAAACAATCACAGTTTTAATTTTGGATTTTCATTTGAAAAATATATCCACTTATTAACTGTAAAAAAAAGTGTTAGATAGTTCTGATAAAAAAAACATTTATTAAAAATGTATCTTCATAGAATGGAATCAGTTTGTGGTTTGACACTAAACATAAAAAAAATTATACTTTCACAAAATTAGATTATATTTTTTGCTAACAAGTAAACTTCTTTACAGTAGTAAGTATTTCTATTGAGCTGATAAATGCGACAAATCTAAAAGGTTTCAGTCGAGTCTGATGCGTCAAACAGACTGGTTGAACCTTTCATATGAATGTTAAGTATGGGGACAGAGCATTCAAGAAGCTGGGTTCATATTCTTGCCTGCCATTTAGAGTGAGGTACACTTTTATAGGAAAGGCTACCAAAGAAAAGCTCCCATAAGGTGATTGATCACGGAATCGGAAAACACCAAAATTCCCACTGCAATAAATATTATTAAAGTGTTTGCATTAGCTAAGCCGGTATCTTAGGGATTAGACTGCGAGTTGCTATATTGATTATTACTAGAGAATTGAAAATATTGCATTTGCGATAACGCAAATTTTTATGCGAAAAACGCGAATTTCGCCATTTTTATGCAAATAATGCAATAATCTGGTACATATTTTAACTAAGAAAGTAATTTTGTATGTTCTAAATATTTCTTTGTCTATGGTTTTGGTAAGCTTGAATGGCCACAAAAGGGAACGCAGCTAACATCATGTCGAAAACGCGACATACTGTCATTCTTTTTTTGATTTTCAAAAAAAAAAATTTTTTTAAATAAAAAATATAAATTTAAACAAAAATATGCATCACTTTTGTTGCAAAATAACCCCATTTTCCCAAAAATAACGCGAATTTCACCAACACCTTTTCCCAAAAAATAATGTGAAATTTTCAGGTCCCTAATTATTACTCTTGCATGTTTTTAAAAGTTATTTAATTCTGCAGGGCTCAAAAACGTGGGAAAAATTCCAGATTACAGGACACAGAAAATAATGACCAAATGGATGCCAAGGTGGAAGGAACCAAGAGGCAAGCCGTGGAAGAAAGGAGTGAACAAATCCCATCCTTAATAATGATGACGTTTGTCAATATGTAATATATATATTACGAAATTCACATGATTGGCTAAGTATCAAAAGCTTTCTTAGTATGAAGGTAAAGCTAGTAACTCAATGGGGAACTTGGAGAACAATGGCCTGAAATAATAATTACCTATTGGATCTACGGGGAGGGCGGGCGCTGGTGGGTCACTGGCATTGAGGGCCTCCGTTGCTTTGGCGGAAGAGATTTTGAATGGGCTGTCTTCTACGGAAACATTTGCACTGTAATAAAAAAAACATTAAATAATTTGTTATCCTATACTAAGAGTTTAAGGAGGAAGGTATAATACAACATCTGTTTTTTTTTTCAATGTTCACACAAACATATATTATTCATGGTATGTACATATTTTATGTATGTAGAAGAAACAGTCCTTCCAAGTAGTAAATAAGCTCAATGTCAACTTAACGGTGGTTCACACGCTATTTAAAAAATAATGTTTTTATCGAAGCACTTACAGTATAATAACAATCGGATTGATTTTTATAGGGCCGTTTTTGTGAAAAATCACCTCAAGGGCGCTGTACAAATATTACTTCCTATTCTTATATAACATCTATTGTATGAAGTTATTGTTTTTTTTTTTTTTCGTTTTTTTTCTCTTTTTGGACAGGCTATCATTACACATTATTTATAGACCATATAAAGAGATGCAGTTAAATTATCAAAACTAAATACAGCTTGGTCTAAGTTTTCATACATGTTAAATTGAGAAAAAAAGAAGCTAACTGTATTTATTCCTTACGACATATTGCAAGACGCTAACACAAATGATAGAGTGATTGCTTCCATTATATTCAAGAATGTATTTAAGCTAAGACAATGAATTATTATCCATATATTTTTAGGATAAATAACACAGAATACTCTTAAAAGGGGGGAGCGGCAAGGGAGGACGGGGGCCGGGGGGACTGATCCATAGGGCCCTCAAATCTTCTTTTGTCTTATTGACGCCCCTGGGCGGCGTGACGGGATGGTTGGTGTTGGTCTGCACGTACGCCAGGTGGCGCTTGTTGGCCGGCTTCAGGATCTGGAAGGAGCACTTCAGCGTGTCGTCCACTGACATCATTGCACCTGCATTATCGAATTCCCCGCAGTAGTTGGGCGCCGCGAAGTGGGTGACCAGTTGCCTCTTGGCAAAGAACTCATACCCGTCCTCTACCACCTGATGCACCCGGCAGATCAGGTCAAAGTCATGCTTGTTGAGGAACTTGGCCATTATCTCAATGCCGAAGGTGAAAGTGAAGCTCGTTGTCGCCCCAGCCGGCGGTGTCCTTGTCGGGGCCGGTCCACAGCAGGTCGCAGAGCAGTCCCTGGTCGGGCACTTCCCGGTTGTATACAATATTTTTTACAACCACCCTAGCCCGAATACCCGTTATAAATCACTCACTTTTGACACTTAACTAGTACATGTGACGAGGACCTACGACCGGTGACCGATGCGTTAATTCAGAAGAACGAAGCAAATTTCAACTTAAAATATTTGGGTTTTTATTATAAACTTAATTTAAGCCAGAGGACGGCAGCACTAAAATTATGTAATTTTTATAAATGTAATCTAAAAATTATTGCGGTTATTTTACAATATTTATACCCCAGAAAAATTAAAAACTTCCCAATATTTCCAAGATAAACTAGGAGCGATTATAAAAAGCTGCCGGCAGCCACGAGGGCGCCCTACACATTACTACAGTATGTACGTAGTTTCACAATGGAATGATTTTGAATGGGCACAATTTGGCCATCCAAAGTTAAACCACGAAATACAGCATTTTCGCATAGGTACGCTCGCTGTTGAAATGCTATGTTGGTTTTAGTTATATTAAAATATAATAATATGTATCCATATCAATTTCGATATCTTAAAACTGTGTATTAGATTTGATGCCCTTTGTCTGAAGATGGTTAAAAAAAAAAATTGTAATTTTTTGTGGCTGATTCAAGACACTGTATCTCATTGATATATTTTATTTTTATTTTTGTTTACTAGGGAGACCAACAGTTTACATAAAAAATAAAGTATAATAAATAAGTGATACAAATTTGAACATTTACAGGTTTCCACTTGGGTATTACATATGAGTGAATCTAGTGATTTTCTAAGAAATCAAAATAAAAAGATAATTATACAAAATAAAGAAGAAATATAAATTTAAAAGTTACGTGTAATTTGTTATGGGGTAAGGAAAGGAAAGGGGGGTCGATCTAGTTGAAATATATGTGTGTGATATATGAACTACTAGAAATGGCATGTCGTACAAATTTGCGAGACGAATGCTGCTTACCTATGAGTTATTTCATAACACAACTCCCTATCGAATTCCGTTGCCTCACTTCGAAAGACTAGTTCTTTTAATGCACGGTTTGCTCCAAAATAATACTGAGCACAAAGTTAACTCCAAATCACATGATGTAATGGTCATGTTAGGCCGCTCTCTGACGGTCCGGCAGGGACCCCGAGTCGTGAGCTAGCGCCCATTGAAATGTAGAGCACAGTGCACTGTTGGTATCACCCATGAGGTTTATGTCAATTCCCTACCGGACCGTCAGAGAGTGGACTTAATGTTCATTTGGTCTGATAATAGCAAGCCAGAAAGGCACATACATATAGGCATAATTTTAAAATGAAACTTCCCCCAACTTCATGTACAACTTCTGTTGCCGCACTGTAGCCATTGTTGGGCATGAAGTTTACGACAAAACTACTGTTGTAACTTGAATATATTTACATGTCACTAACCCATACATCTGCATACAATAATGGCTTCTATTTACTTGAAAGAAATTTAATACTTTGTCAATTGATATTTTTTGAAAACTTTAGTTCGAAACGATCTGTGAGATATGTATATATATTTTTGATGCATTCAGATAGCAAATTAAATTGTTAATAAAAATGTAAGAAGTAGTCCCTGTCTAAAATATTTCTAACTGCGTAAATTTTGTGATAGAAAAATGATCTCATTAAAAAATCTCACCTTGTGCAAATGAGATTTGTAAAATGTTTTCAAAAAATAAAAATCTTTTGTTTTGGATTCATATTTCAGATTCATACGCCACGTCTAGATATAGTTGGTCGATGCACTACATACAAATTATGTACATATTTTGTATCTTTCGACCACTTATTAAATTGTCATAATCAGTGTTTTAACTTTGGATGGTTGAATAGAAAAATCCATTACGGCGACCTTTATGTAACAGGTCATCAATGGTTAAATACATATTACATATGTAGATAAAAATGTAGATAAAAATGTATATAAAAAAATAAAATAGCATCAAATACTGCCCTTTAGATAACATTGAAAGACTCTGAATAAGACTGATACATTTTTAATTAAAATGACATATTATGTAATAATTACGTCTATTCCAAAGCAGACTACCACTATCCCCTTGAGTCTTTTTGAGAATAAATGATAATTTTTCTTAAATGTGCATGGTAATCTTTTGAAATGGCAATAAAAAGCGTGTTTTTTTCTCTTTCTAACAGTTTAAATCATTTTTTTTCTTTTAAAAAAGAAAGACAAATATTCCCTGGTTACGAATAACCTGACAATATTTGAAAATCTCCTACTACCATCGTAGTAAGCGGAAGATGTTGGTGTCGTAATGGAGGACTTAGCCAGCCGAGAAATTGAACTCACCAGGCATCACCAGGTGACCCAAACGCGATGCCAACTCAGCCACTGACCGGTCGAATACCTCGTTATAGTACAAAATGAGATTAACATGACTTTTATGAGTCCGTGTTGGGCTGAGAGAAATATCTCCCAAAAAGACTAGACGGGTTAAGTTTGTCATATCTAACGAGTGATGCAATCAATATGTAGTTTCATGACCTTTAAGCTTACGTCATGAAAACCCGTTTATATAATTTAATCAGTCATTACTCATAAATACGTCAATTTATTAGCGAAATTGTAAAAAAAAGGTCATTAGGGTAGACTATACTATACAATGGATGAGTGGATTGTGCTTGCTTCTGTGTAGAAATGTACACGTTTGCAAAGCGAGATTCAGTATGAATAAGTGTGAATATTTACCAAGTAATGTTATCAACATCAATTTGCTTCGTTATCAAGGATTTCCAGTAATCGTGAACCTGTGAACAAAAGATTTGATTAGGTAAACAACATTTTTTTATTAAAATTAAATGTATGATTGAAATCTTTATTATAACAGTTGAATTTCAAGGCCGTTCAAGATAATATGAAATATGTAGATACTTCTAGAAAATACAAGAACAAATAAATTATAACTGATTGTACAATGATTTTATTTAATAAACACACCCAAATTTCGAAGTTATACAAGAAAAGAATTTTTTTTATACCCCTAGTATGTAGTTAGTACTCGACATCGACCAAGTTGCAACATTCTTATAGAAGAAATACAAAAATATGAACTATGAAATAGTTAAATAGATATTTCATAGTTCCATAACTCAAAAGATAGAAAAGACATTGAAATTTGAAAATAGTTGTTGACCTAAAAATATTTGACAGATAAATACTAATTTCGAGATGCCAAAGCTCAACGTTTGTGAGTTTTTAGTAAGACATCCAAACAGATATTCCGCTTTATAGTTAAGATTCGCAGTTTCACTTTACAAATAATTAAATGTGTTGGTTCCGCTGTCAACGCCTTACAGACAATGCAATGTACTTTTTTAAGTAAAAAAAAAAAAAAATGCATCTAAATTGAACACTTCCGTAATCAATAGATTTTCTTCTTTTGGTGCCCTCACCTACGGAGATTGACTATTATCAAGGCAACTTCATGCTGTCGACTGAAACAATTCAGTGGAATTGAACTCGCATCAGTCACAAAGATTTGTAAGCCGTGAGATGCGACTTCATCCCACACAATATTTTTTTCTACTATACAGTGGCGTCTTGTGATTTTTTGGTGTGCTAGAATACTAAGATTGAAAAAAACGGAATTATTGATGTTGTAGCTGATTTTTTTTTTGTTTTTCCAAAAACTCGATTTTTTTGTACAAAGATTTTCAGGAATTTTCAGTTTTGGTAGTGTTAGCGGTTTGCTGAAAAATCTTCATACAAAAAATCAAATAAAAAATCCTTTTTGGCTGCAACATCAATAATGCCAAATTTTTCAATCTTAGCACACTAAAAAGTCACGAGCTGCCTTGGTTAAAACCAGATTCAGTGAAACCTTAGTTTAAATTTAACTTCCCCTGAAAAACCTTATAAGAGAGTTTTACTGTATGTAATTAACACGTTCATTGCTAACTAAAATTCGTACATATTAATGCCATGCTGAGAACATTTGACTGAAAGGTCGAGCGAACTAAAGGAGTGTTTACATGAGCATAATATTGTATAGACATCATAATTTACTGTTTTTTTTTTCAGAAAGAAAAGGAGAAAGAGGAATGTGTAATGTTTTATTTATTATGGCGAACTAAAGGAGTATTGTCTGTTTTAGACCGGAAATGGAACAGACGGCGCCTCGCGCGTTGCGCGCATGCCGGTCAAATTACTGTCAACGCGTGACGCGCGGTGTCAGCAATGAATGTGTTAATAAGCATAATAATACTTACTTCGTTAATGACATTCCTCGCGAAAGCGGCATTCTTGGCTTCGCCGTTGAAGGCAAATTGGTTCTCGGGCTTGCCATCGGGGATCTTGTAGATCTTGAACCACTCCACACTGGCCTTGAGGAGACCGGGGAAGAACTTCTCCACGTCGGCGACGTCGGACATCTGGCTGGCGAGCGGGTCCCTCACATCGATGGCGATCAATTTCCAATCCGTCTCGCCTAGAAATTACAACGAAATATTATTGTTTGGAGATAGAAATAATTTATAAAAAGATGAGGGTTGGAAATAAATAACACCCGAAAGAAGGTGTGGGGAGGCGAGTAAGTCCCCGAAAGTGAATCAAATATTTGAGATGTAGTTAAGAATCTGTATATAAGACAAACATGTATGAGAAGAAATACGAAACTGCCTCTGAGAGCTTCGTTGTAACCTCTTTCTGTAACATGAGTCGTTAATGAATAAATCCACAAGATTACGCAAGTATTCAATACTCGGCGACTCAAGCCTTTGGGACTACCACAATACGTCTGCAAGGAGGTTCGTACACAGGAACACGTTGCCGACATTTTATCGACTAATTGGCAACCAGTTTGCCTAAATTAAAACTTACGTACACATATTACCTTTGTTTGTTTATTTATTTTAATTAATCTTTTCTTTCTCAATTTTTCATTATTATTTTCATTTATAGGATTAAACTTACATTAATTTATTTATTTTTATTATTTGATTAGAAATAGAACATATGTTACTTGTATTCTTTTTTTTATTAAATGCCACAATATGAGGAACCGAAGATAGATATATCTCCCAGCTGCAGAAAGCCATATTTCGTGTCATTGCAGCTCTGAACTTCAATTCCTATAGATGTATTCATCCATCCATTGTGCCATCTAATCTCTCTACAATAATATATAAAAGAAGTTTGGCACACAAAATTATTCTTTTTTAATAGGTTCCATATTCTCTCCTCACAGAATTTAGTTCAAATCAATAGGTTGAAAAAATATTTTACCAAGATCAGAGAACCCACAAACTTCTAACAGAAAGAGATATTAACACATTAGTTACGGCGATGTTTGTTAAAAAACTGTCACTTGCGGCGGCCGGGATTAGTTCGCAGTCCCGCTACCGGATGTATGTCAGCAAACTTCAAAATGTGGAGCTTGTATCAATAAAACAAAAACTATTATCAAATTATTTAAAAAATATATATTTATATTAAGTCCACAAATCACAATAGTAAAAAAATTTCAAATACACTTCATATAATATTATGTAATAACAACACAGTTTAACAAGCGCTGAAATCGCAACAGCTGGGAATAAAAAATGATATCAGGGCTTCCCCACTTGAGTCTATTGCATCATAAGTATCAGCTAATGACTAAAATAAAAGTCAACGATCTTCGTATTTTATTTAATTTTTTGACAAAGAAAAAAAACTAACGTCCGTCGTGTATGTATAAAATTAATTTACAATTCTTCCTTGGAAATAATGATGACTTTTAGCAATGTTTAGAACCAGTGAAGAGTCCATAATGATGTATATATTATAATGACACCTATCCGCTACACCGCAAAGCCAATATTACAGAAGAAATTACAAGTTTAAAAAGTGTGTTTTGTTTATGAAGTTGAAGGTCACGGAAATGTACAAAAATGTGCGCACCGCCGCAACGCAAGGTTTCTGAAACGCACAAATATGTGCACACTGTAACCAATGTGTTAACCACAACGCTACTCCTTTAAAAAAGTACTTAACCGCAGAGCAAATAATACATAGAGATGCCCTAACACGCAAGGGGGAGAAACCAAAACAAAGGCGGCGAGGGACGAGATAGGCGTGCCACCAATTTAAGAAAAACAGCAAATAAGTAAAAAGGTTCGGCTTCTTTACAAAAACCAAATATTTTGTTATAGTATTTAGTTTGATCCTTTTTATACATGTTTTATAATTTGCTAACCGCAGTCAAAATCATGCGAAACAATCGTGGACGGCAGTGAAAAAGTCGTGCCAAAATGAGTGTCACATGGTCTTTGCCTCCAGCCGTTGAAAAGGTACTTCGGGCAAATCTATCTATTCTGAGATCAGTTGACTTAACCCATAAAATAATAATAATCCACGATTAACTCGATTGAGTACAATCGGACTAAACAGAAAACAGAGGTTTAAGAAGCATCCTCGTAATAGGTCTGCCTATAAATCTGCTCACATAATTTTTAATTTTTTTTTTTTTTAATTTAATGTAAATCAAATTTAATATACGTGCAGAACTTAATAATAACATTATTAAATTTGATTTACATTAAAAAAATAAATTAAATAGAGTTCTACGAATTAAACACAAAAATAATTAATAATGCTCACATTACCCTGGGTAGCCTTGGCTATTAAACTGAAAATCTCTGTCAACCTACCAATAAAACAGAACATTATACTTTAACCACATAATTGTTTGTTTAAATAATATGTTTTACCTTCATCTATGAGCGCCAGCGTGCCCAGGACTTTGACTTGGACTACTTCTCCTCTGTCGGCAACTCGGTATCTGATAACAAAACAAATAAATAAAAATGATTTTCTCAAATAGCCAAAAGAAGTACTGTAAACTTTTTCGTTAACCGGATAAATAGAACATGATAAAATAATAGTCTAGGTTAGGTTTTTTTTCTTTTTCCTTCCCCTTTTTCATGTTCTATTTCGTCGTGGGACCAATAAAAATAGAAAGGAATATAGACAGAGTTCTTCCCGAGTATATTTATAATCTAGATAGTGCTCAGATATACAAAATGACAGTAGCCGATATATGGGAATTAATTAAGGATAATACTGGTCTTAAATTTGAGGTATGATATCGATAAATATGACATAAAATAAACAGGTCTCATTAGCTCAATGGTTAGAGTATTGTCCCATTAAGATAGAGGTCCTGAGTTCAATTTCCAGATGCGACTGACACCTTTTTATTTTCTGTATCTTTTACTGTTTAATGTTTCATTTGATTTTTTTTTTATATTATCTTCGACAATGATTAAATGTGGGTTGTTTCGAGAAACTTGAAGGATTCATAAAAATTTCAAAGTTAATATTCAAGTTCTGTTATTATTCAAACATTTTGAAATAACTGGCTCTTAATGTAATAAATAAATAAACTTGAATAAAATTTTCACAGAACCTGAATATTAACTTTGAAATTTTGACGAAACGTTGAAATTTCCCGAAACAACCCACTCTTAATACTTCAATAATTTACTCCAATAAATTTAATTTTACTTAATTCTTACCCAGGATTTTTTTCCCAGAGAAATTGGGAAAGAAAAATCAAATCTAATCATTAGTCAGAAAAAGGTCCATTTCGTTTAAACACTTTTACGGTACAATTGTACCACTCATCTATCTCTAATAATAATTGGATGATTTGTACAGCGCCATTTTTTTGTGAAAAATTACCTCAAGGGCGCTACCTTTACTTTGTGGTCTTTGGCAAATTCGTTAATTCAGAATGAAGGAAAATTTATATACATGTATAAACAAAGTGTTTATATTTTTAAGTATATGCCCACAAGGGGCTTCAATTTTGAATAAATATCACATGTTCCCAAATCTCCTGATCGAGGAAAAGACAACTTTAATTCAGGACTATACCAGAGAAGTAAAAAAACTGATATATATTACGCACCCAATTTCAAGAACATCGATTGGATCGTTATCCCCCTTGCAGTTGGTGTTGGGGTCGATGTGTTGGGGGTTCTCCCAGGTCTGCGGGAGTGCCCCGTAGTTCCAGATGTACCCGTGGTGGGGGAAACAGTTGGCCACGTAGCGGAGCTTGCCCTTCTTCACATCCTGTTTGATGGGGTTTAATGTTTCGCCTAGGCAAATCTGGAAACAATAATTATATAGATTGATTAATATAATATATTAACCGGAGAAACTATGAAGGCTAAATCTCGGTTTGGCAGAGTAGGCTGGGTTGTTTCATTCGTCCAATAGCCAAAACCGAGGTTTCGCCAAAAAAGTATTTTTAACTATGTTCCATCATTTGAAATTATTAATTTTGATGATTTGGAATGAAAACCCTGTGCTTTTTTAAATGATGTTACGGAGATATGAAGTTTAAATTTGAAGAAACATTTATTTAAATTAAAACATATAAATGCAATTTTTCAATTTATGTGCTTAGATCTGCTGGGCTTACAAATATTATAAGAGAATGAATATTAATATTACAAGAAAAATAAATGTTTCATTCATCAATACATCGGTTTAAATTCTGGCTTCTAACCATCACTAATAATTAATTGGAGAAAAACTAGCCTGAGAATATATTCATAATCAGTTTCTATGAAAGCGTGTAATACCAGATATCACGTTAATTATTCTGCTTTCCTATCTCCTAACGTAGGTTCATGTATAATAATATGCAATGGCGGCTCGTGACTTTTTAGTGTGCTGGAGTGCTAAGATTGAAAAATTCGACATTATTGATGCTGTCGCAGCCAAAAACGTTTTAAAAAAAAAACGATTTTTTTGTATGAAGATCCTTCAGCAAATCGGTGCAGCACCGCCAAACTGCCAAACCTAAAATTCCTGAAAATCTTACGAAAAAGTGAGTTTAAAAAAAAATAATTATTCTCAGCACACCAATATTTCCGTTTTTTTCTATCTTAACACAAGAGCATGCTCAGAAATCACGAGCCACCACTGATAATATGTAAATGTCTTGTACATTGAAATGGTCTCAAACTAACGGTCTGCAAAATCGATTTCATTATTTTAAAGAGAGTATCTTAAAGAGTGGAAGGAGGATGAGTGATTTGTTTCTGCCTGGTTTATAAATTATTGTTAACTACAACTTTTAACATTATTTACTTATTTGTTATCAATGTCAGTATTGACTTGGTGGATATTGGACCCGTTATTTTTTTATTTTTTCTGTTACTGTGCATTATTAGTTTTTGGTGCAGTTACTGAAATGTGTTTTGCACCTGTGTGAATATTATAAACTAAATATGTAAAAGCCCATATAGGGCGTATATAATATAATAAAATAATATAATAATATAATAAAATAAAATACTCTCAGTATCGCCCTGGTGAAAGACCACCATTCAGAATTGAAACGTTGCTTGAAATGGCTCTTAGCCATGTTTGGTGACCAGATCTGAATAGCCGGGTATTTTCCCACCTTCCTCTTCCCCTTCTCCTTACTCTCCCCAATACCTTCAGCCTCACAACATTCCCCAATTGGGGATGCCATAGTCTCACTGGCTCCAGACGGTTGGGAGCAGTTGGGACTCTTGTGCGGTATTCATATAAAAATAAAAAATAACTTTTAACGTATCATTTAAAAAAATGATCTGATTTTGAATATAGTTTGCGAGCCAGATTCAAGCAACAAGATTACTTCATATTTTGAGAAAATTCTATTTTAAATAGTGATTAATTAAAAAAGAAAAATCATTTACTGATTATATTTCAATTAAATTATTATGTAAACGTAATAAAAAGAAATCGACTGAGTTTGCATTTTACATAATGTACGATAAATAAATATAGTGATTGTGTTTGAGAAAAAATATTCTAACAAGTATTCAAATTAGATTTATTATAAATGTGTTAACCCTTTCTCACCCAGAGCAATTTTAAAAATATACGAACTTTGAGAATTATTTACAAAGTAAGTACTAACCCTATTCATTTGTGGCTTTTTTAAATGATTTAGTGATCTTTCCCTAGAAACAATTTTTTTTTTCGTTGGGTTGGATGAGCTGCGTACACACTTACCGCGTATAAACAAAAACCGATGTTCGCTCCTTTTGGAAATCTGTGATTCGACTTCTCTACTACCGTAAAACACACAATGTATTTATTGTTATTTCTTTTTTTTTATTATTTTTATTTAAAGAATAATGTACGTTTTTACATATTACAAGCAAATTCTAAACAAAAAGTATATATTATATATGTTTTTATCGTCCCAAAGTTTCTCAATGTATACGTAAATAAAAATAGTTTATAAGGTAACAAAAATGTTTCATTTGTCTACATACTAATTAATTATTTACTTCATTCCCAGCCAGTCATTTTTAAATGACATTGAATATTTCCTAAACAATAATAAAAAATTAAATATACCAAAAATTTGCTAATAATTCCACTACACACAATCCAACGTTAATTTTTTTTTCTTTTTTTAAATTAAATTGGGTGAGAAAGGGTTAATTTTATTATACTCGTACATAAAGCACTTGAAAATAAATGTATGAAATTATTATTGAATTTGGACTAGACATATGATAAGAAAAATAATGACGATAATATAAACATTATAGTCTTTACAGATCAAAGATAAAATGTTATAATTGGGATCAAATCATTATTCAATTGTAATAATCAGCAAGAGATAAACCATTGTCATTTTGTGATAAATTAAATCAATACAAAGAGCAACTTTAAAAATATAAAAGTATTGTAGATAATTTGCAAATACTGCAATGCAAACTGTAGGTGTTTCAGGATCAACCCTTTTGCTTGGGTAGATGAATAAATAATGGTGAAATCAACAAAATACAGAGGAAACTTCACTGGTTAATGCAACGCAGCAGAAATTATTGACAATATTTTTTTTGCAACTGTATGTTTTCTACAACAAATTAAAATAATGTGTCAAAAAGGCAGAGTGACCTTTTATTAGTGATGAAGATTTTAGCAAATTTTTTAACAAAAAATGATAGCAATGGGTTCTGTTCTGTACCTGAGAGGTCAATGGTGCTATATCCAAAAATACAGAAAATGACACATACACCATTTCGTACAGAATTTCATCATCTATCTTGAGATAAACAGCACTATTTCCAAAGGGGGTGTGTCATGGAAATCACCACAAAAATCAGTCCCACGTCACAATAAGGAACTCCAGTGAAAGATATAATGGCTTTAAAAATATATATTCGTATTATCAGCAAATGCCGATTCTGAATATATAACTTTCATTGTATATAATTATACGTAGATTTTATAAATCGTTATACAAAAGTGAATAAAAAACGGTACCATCAAAACACCATGTTCTGTTGGGACCATTGCTTCTGACGTCACAGATGCCGTTTTTGAGCCCAACTCTAACCAGATAAGATGTTTTTCCGCTGTTTATCATGTTTTTGGTTTATAATTTCACTATTTACAGTTTCATTTCGCTCGTAAAATCATTATGTTTGTTTATTGCGACTAGTTGAGAGTTTTTGCTTGAAAATTCGTACCAATTTTAACGAATTGGTATACGTAATAATAATGTATACCCCTTCCAACAACAATTTCATTGGCACTTTGGTGATTATTTCTTCAGTTATTCTGGAAGCGGGGGATTTCTAATGATAACCTATTATTTCTTACAATGCATAATATATTTATTTTTATTTCAAGCCATTGAAGTTACACCAATATTTCAAACCTATTCAATTTATCCAACACATTCAAGTTAATATTTGTCTACTGCTGTCACGGATTGTTGAAGTCCGCAGATGCGCAATGCGCATGCGTCTGTTTTCTGCGCATGCGCCAAAAAATTAAAGGGGCTATTAACGCAAGCTATTCTGATTTTAAGCTAGTTATTAAAAATTGAGCTATGAACTTTCTTTGAACGCTGATAAATTGTTAATTAGTTGCGGATATGAATGTATTTTTACACTTAGGTACAATTCACCTACAATAGTAACGAGACTGATTCTATAATGTTTCCTTCAATGAAAAGCAGTTAAATTTGAGTATAAAGTTCTCGAATTTTTGTATGAAATTCATACAATATCAATTACTGCCTATTGAACCGCTAATCCGACTGGCTCGTGTGCAATAGATCCAACAAGCCATAGATTTCGTGCGTTTTGGTGAGCTTTAAAAAATTGAAACTTTAACAATTATTTTAACCATGAAAACGAACTTTAAAAAAAAAAAAAAGAAAATTAAGTTAGGATGTCAACGTTAATAATTTTTTTTTTTTAAAATGGACTGGAGTTCCTTATTCATTTAGAGGTAAACCAATTTTGAGAACTGATTTGTGGTCTCTTGAAAAATAGGTAAAATAGATATAGGACCATTGACCTCTCGGGGACAGAATTGTTTGGATATTATTTCAGCAATTCATGCAAAAGCATGGAACTCTTTCTAAAAATGCACGCGCACTTCCTTTGGAGAGTCATATGTTTTCTATTGAAATAAATACATAAAGTTCTACACGATTATTTGTGCGGGTGGTCTAAAGAGGAACTAACGAAGGAATAAACTATTTTTTTAAATGTTTAGTCCTTTTGTTTCGACAAAATCTGTAGTAGCGATGCACCCAACTGCATAGATAAGTATGTTGATTCATACATACATGTTGTATAGCTCTGGAGACAGATTATTTGCATATCTTCATCATACTGAAGTTGTATTAAAAATTCAGTTACAAAATTTAATGGTTTTATGCAAGTGGCATGACGAAAACTTCACAGGCCCCGGGTGAGCCCGTTAAACGGACCCCACTCCCACCCAACAATAAAATAGATATGATGGACATGTAATCTTATAATATAATCTTTGTGCAAGCGTAATACAGATGAGAACTGGGCCACAGAAGAAAATCTTAGAAATTGTTTACCCAGTCAATAAAGAATACCTACATTCAGTCAAAGAACATGGTGAGTTGGCCACGTTTGAACAAGATTTTATAAATTCAATTTGCTTAAATAAATAATACATTTAAATGCATCCCATCCAGTTACAACAAAAATATATCATTTGATGCAGAAGAGATTTTTTTATGAAAAACCTTTTCCAAATCTTTATATGAAGATTTCCTCGAAATTAAATTGCTGCTAGATCCTTATGCGGCAAGCCTCCAAACAGCTGCCAAGGCTGCCCAAACGGTTGCTACACCACTGTGTAAATATAGTCAAATTGCATATCAAATTGCAGATCAATTTGCCCAAAAACAAATTGGTGAGAGGAAAATCGCAAACTTGTCAAATTCAAGGGAATCATATTCAAATTTATCTAAATGCCAAGAAAACAGGAAACAGTGTACATATCGTAATCTATTTATTGATTATTTTTGTCTGACCTACCTTTGTACTTTAATATAATGTATGCTGATAAGCAGTAAGAAATGCTTCAATACTGATAATAAATAATATTGTATATTATAATGACTGTCAATGGATTAGTATAAAGTAAACATTCAGGAACACTGCCACAAGCTGATTTTATTCAAGGGCCTTGAGTCAGCAATAACCCGTTCACTGGAGTGTGAATTAAAACTCACACTAATAAACAGCATTTATAGCTCCTAAATACCAAAATAAATAATAATGAAAGGATGGAATACAAACATATCCTTAATTGAATTTACCTTTGTAATAGACTCAAATAAAGCAATTAAAGGGAATGTTTGTTGACTTAATAACATAATTACCTTTTGTCTTTATGTGGGTGTTATCGTTTTATGACAGTATTATTGTAACGTATTTGCAGTTAAATAGGGTAAACTTGAATACTTTATTATTGATTGGAATGTGTGACAGAAACATAAGGAAAATTATATGATTTAGAAAGGAATGCAGGAATTGAATTATGCAAAGTCCATTCTCTTACTCCATTACAACATTCTTTGGAGGAATGAGCAATAGGACACGTATTTCGAAATAATAAAACTACTCGAGTAGGTACCTCTTCTCCTACAGTCAAACCACTAACAAACAATATAAAATAACACAAACCTGTTTTGAACAGAAAGCAAAATCAACATAGACTTGAAGAAAGCATAGGTCATAGTTGCATAGACCATGTAATTTTTATGGTGATAAAAATTTGTGATAAAACATGATGTATTACATGATTTTATTATTGATGAAAAAGGTCACACTACATTGTTTTAATCTCAATTTTATTGAAATGCACCACAAATTCATGTTTTGTTGAAGTTAATTACAAAATCAGTTTTTTATCACTGTACAAATTAAAAATTCCAATACTTTTTGGCGGTAAAAAGTTTTGGTTAATTATATTTAGAAACCAAAAACTTATTATTAATATAAATATAACCCGTTATCAAACTCAATATTGTGACAAGAGATTGTTTGTAAGTTGAAATGAATTAAAAACAAAGAGACTTTCACTTAGATTTTCATTGAGTCCGAAGGTCAAAAAAAAATTATTTCAGGAAGTGCTGGGTGACATTGAATTACGATCAGGGTTAAATAATAAATATTATTATTGAAAGGACTAACCTCCATTTTGGAATTGGTCCAGCGAGGAACTTCCACCACCATATTGACTATGTTATTAGCAGCATCAGAAAACAGGGGAATGTCGTGGAGGGGTGAGATTGGGCCATTTCCATCCTCTGCAATTTTCACAAATCGATAATTTTAAATATGTTCTATGTAACTTACTATCCTTTCAAGAATCGCATTCAAAAGGAGGAAAATCGTGATACATTTATCAGTTTTTAATACTAGTTCGTTCGGTTTTATAACCGTCGTAAACGATAATATTATGAAGATAGAAATAAACGGGAAGGAAAATTATTGAATCATTTTTAATCTAAGTAATAATAAATAAGAAAATTGCATAAAAGATATTGTTACCTTGATTAATTTAGAATATTATTATTATTAGTTCTAGCTGGAGTTATAATTACGTCACGTTTCTAAAAATGTTTAATTTTTATAGTATTGATAATGGTTTTATACGCATGGTATAAAGGATTAAGGCATTATACAAGTCAGGAAAATATTAAATTAGCGTATATCTGCCGACCAAAAATAGACCGCGAAAGGCAGGTTGACAGCTGTCATCGCGTATTTTGCCAATCAAATCCTAAATTGAAATAAACAAACGTCACCACGTTGAAAACGTGTATAATAAAAATGTTAACATCATATGGCACGAAGCAAATCCGCATCTCAATGTGAATTTCTTAGCGGTTAAAGGTTATGTGTCAAATTGCATGATACTTACTGAAAAAAATCCTGTAATTTGTTGACTCTGGGGTTCCTCGTTCCACGGTGGAATACATGGTACTTAATTGACGTTTGATTAACAGATCAAATTGATTAATTCGCTCTAAATGAGCAGCACAAACACCCTCACCGATGAACTTTCTCGCTAATGAAAGAGGTGAGCGGCGGACAAATCGGGTTAGAAACATTTCTATACAAATTCGAATGTCGCGTAAATTCACGCGCGTGCGCAGAACTAATGTTGCCAGTAACGAAATTGAATCGTAGCGCAGTAATAAACGGTCAATAATAATTATTATTTGCGGTGGGGATGCAGCTAAAAAAATAATTGAAGAGGCACTGACCTTGTTCAACCTAGACCTAGCTATTGAATTGTGATTGTCGATGTACGGTACTTATACTCGTATGTACTGATGTAATGATACGTTTAAAAAATAAGTTTCTGTTAATGTATTTTTTTTACATGCATACCCCACAAGAGTCCCAACTGCTCCCAACCGTCTGGAGCCAGTGAGACTATGGCATCCCCAATTGGGGAATGTTGTGAGGCGAAGGTATTGGGGGGGGAAAGGGGAAGAGGAAGGTGGGGGAAATACCTGGCTATTCAGATCTGGTCACCAAACACGGCTAAAAGCCATTTCAAGTAACGTTTCAATTCTGAATGGTGGTCTTTTACCAGGGCGATACTGAGAGTATCTTCCACTCTAGAGTATTAGTTGAATACTACAAGAGGCTACTTTAGAATAATTTTTACATCTTGTACCGGTCAAAAAATTATCTTATTTTGATTAAAGTTATTTATTACGAACCAGATTTACAAAGTATATAGATATTATAATTAGAGATGCATCGAATATCCGGTTACTCTCCGGTATCCGGCCTCTCCTGGCACGGATAGAGACCCAATATTCGGCCAGAGCCTGATAGTTGAAAAGTAAATAAAACAGGTAGACAAAATCAATTTTTTTTTTATTTTCTCTTAAAATTTATTACAAACTAACCATGACCGGTTAGATAAGTACTATGTTAGTACTAAAAAATTACTAATGACAAATTATGGCGAATAAAGATAAGCTATTCAGCGTTTGCAAGTAATAAACTATTACGTTTATTTTGATATGTATACATATACATATATATATATATATATTGCCAGCTTCAGAAAAGAGGCTTTCACCGCCCACACTGCTAACAAAGAGATGACAGGCATCTTAGCAACTTTGCAAAGATTGGGTACTGGTTAAAGTTAGCTAACTTCCATAAGTAAGGGCAACGAGTTTTTTTTTACCCTGAGTGTATCATTTCGTAAACTCACAATTCAAACTTAGTACTGGCCGGATACCGGGAGATCCGGTTAAGGCTTATGCCGGATATCCGGCCAATTCACTATCCATTGCATTTCTAATTATGATACCCATATGATTTTTTAAATATTTTTCTATGTGTACTTTTCTAATACATTATAAGTACATTATTGTGATTTAAAGAAAGTATATTAATATTGTTTTAATATTTAAGTTAAATTATTAAATTCCTACACCTTATTCGAAATATTTCCACTTGTGGATGAAAATAATAAAATCTTGAATACTTCAACTATTAATCATATTTTTAACAAACGACCAAATCAGTGTCATGACTAGGGCGTGCTTGGTGTACCATTATTCGAATAATAATTAAAAAAGTATTACAGCAGATATTTCGACTGTACTCCAGACATCCCCGAAAATTGAGGAACTTCCATAATTTCCTGGAACTGTTAGCTAGATAGATCGACAGTTATTTTTAACCTTCCCTTTACCAAGTTCGACAACTTTCTCTCGATCCCAAAATGACACGCGACCGGTATCACAATATTTGACTTATTTCCACATTTCTCTGTTGAAAGTTTTGGAAATCTTCCATATAATTATCTTTTTGTATAAAGAAGAGTGTCCCATTGGCTGTTTATTTTTTATAGTTTACAGTATAATTTTTTTCTGGAAATTTTGAAATTTTACACACATCACCTTCAAAAGAAGAGGAAGGTCACTGTACACATGAGATTTCGAAAAACTATCCCACTCCCTTTCCCATCCCTTAAAGTAGAATTTTTGTAGTTCTCGATTAAGTTTTGCACACTTAACATTCAAAAGAAGAAGAAAGTTACTGGGTAGTATAGTATAGATACACATGACAACATTAAAACTTTTCTCCAAACCAATCATAACTCCGGTCAATCCCCGGTACTTGAGCTAGTAAGTATATATCTTCTTCTTCTATCTTCTTCTCTATTATACTCGTATAACGAAAAATGCCCTGGGAGGGCTGTGTGTGTTAGTTTTGTATACAAATATACACTTTTATTCCGGGCTCGATGAAAATTTTCGATATATGACCTTCAAAACAAGAGGAAGGTCACTGTCTACACAAGATTTTGAATAATCACCCCCATTTCCCATCCCTTGAGGCGATGCAATGGGAAGTAATGCAAAATCGTGTGTTTTCGGTTTGAGAATTTGATAACCTAGAAATATCATAGATCATTTAATTAAGTACTGCAAGTATAACCGTCCAATTTTTTGGTGTGTCTTTTTATAAGCTTAGAAAAAATATTGTATCAGACCTAAAAAAAATGTTTAAAGCGCAAAATCTCCTACTCACGAACCCTTTTCCGATATTGTCGTTTTGTTCATTGTGGCAAATTGAGTTTTTTAGAATAAGACCGTAAATTTGTTTAATATTTATGCCTGAGCTTTAAAAATTAAAATAAAACGTTTTGGAGAAGTTTTTTTGCGTAAATCAAAACATGCGGTCGAAGTTAAGCGGTAATTTCGAGCTTGTAACCACCTGCATAAGAAGCGCGTGATTTTGCTGGAATTTTAGCAAGTGGATGGCCTTAATGCAGACTTTTGTAATTTCTTAATGAAATATTGCATACTTGACGTTTAAAATAAGAGGAAAATGACTGGGTACGGGTAGGGGTAGGGGTAACACAACCATTCATAGCCCGAGGTAACGCCGGGTACTTCAGCTAGTATTCAATAATAAATATAAGTAAGATGTAAGTATTTAAATCTGAAATACGAATAAAAATTCATAAATGTTTTAGACAATTGCCATGTTAATCATATGAAAAAAAAACCCGCTCCGCGGGTTTTTGCAGCCGGGCCCAATGAATGTGGGTTTATTTTTGTTAGTAGCTGTTTGCACCTCTGTACGTACAAAAAACATAGCACTGCGAAGGTGAAGAAGCTATTGAAAAAATATATATATATATACTTAGAAAAACGTAACTATCAGCTACTCATTTATCGATCAATATAAAAGCCATCTAAATAAGTAACATACGGGTATAAGTACTGTTAAACTACAAGTATTTGAAATCATTAGGACATACTCCCATTTATACTAATACTCTAATCAATTTGGAAGGCGGGTATGGGGAACCATTCATTGGATAACCAATACCTCTGTGGTTCACCATCCATGGCAGGTGACTTAGCAAGGGTGCTCAGGTTTATGGAGTGAGGATTGTCCAGGTCTTGGTGGCGGATGCGTCTACCCACCAAATGCGTGGCGGGCAGGATGGGACTGGCCGGTATAGGGAGAACCTTCGATCTCTCCAACCGAATTCTCTCGACCCATCGCCTTGCACCGCAGTGGGAGAATCTGGATGGATTAATATGTTCGTCACTCCTGGACACACTAACCCTCAGATTCCTACCCACCCCTCATACCTTTTTCCTTCCCAGACCTTTTTTTCCTTATTTTCCTTCAAAAGACCCCCCACACAGAATCCCCAAAGATGAAAAATTATTTTCTATGGTGGATCAGATCGGAAGACCCCTTAACCACTCCAGCCTGACTCTCACTTTATCACATTATACACATCTCCCCTGATGATCGACTATAATACTGTCCTAGACGTTGGCTAAAGGAGGAGGAAGCGCAACATAATAACGCAAAAATTAATCACAATAATACATACCATGAAAATATCATATCATATCTCCTATATATTTAATTCCACTGTGTCTTGTTTTCATTTTTACCTTGGGCATAGCTAAAGAAATAGTTAAAACATAATTAAAATTAACGAAATCAAAGATTAAAATAAAACTTGAAACAAAAATATTATTTGGGGTAGGTAGAGATAGATAGAATGTCAACGTGGGAAGGCAGGCATATAAATAATAAAACAATTGATAAAGAATGACAGAGTTGAGTTAATTGTGAAGTAGGTGATCGGAAGACAATAAGTTGACTTTTTTTTACACATATCCGACTTGCCCACAATTTTAAGAAAAAAATGTGGGAAGGGATCGAACAATGGGCTTGGCTTAAGGAAAGGACGGTCGGACGGCCGAGCCTTGCGATACGGTTGCTTCAGTTATTGCGCACGAAAACAGTAGATAGTCCGTAGGCCAGCGTTGCTGGAAGCCATGTCTAGGGAGAAATTGCGAGCTCTAAATACACATAGGGAGTTTTTGACAAATGTAGGGAGATATCGGCATCGGCGAAGATTTTTTTCGACATTTTTTTAAAATTCTTAGCATTGGTTATCAAAAATCCCCATAAATAAATTTCATTTTTGGACATTTCTGGGTATTTTTTGAGGACTTCGCCAAGGAGTTTCTAATTTTTGACATCAACGCTGCTACAGGCAGTGTGAGTATAGTCCCTATCATAATCGCGATCACTTTTAGAAACAGAAATAAATCGACTAAAAACTCCCACAAATCAGAACGAAATATTCGCAGCGATTGCGAATTATTATTTGCAAGCGAAAAACTCGCAGTTATACGTAGCGGCTAATGTATAATGCTCAAACTATTTCAATTCACTGCCTCGTTTTTGTCGCTACCGTTAAAATTTCGCGAAAGAGTGAAAAATTGATTTAGTTGGTTTTAAATTTTCCAATTTTATATAATTTATCCGACGAAAGCTAAAAAATAACAGGAAGGAACTGATTGGTTTAACTTACTAATTCTTTATTTTTTTATTAACAAATTTTTGATTTACTAATTATTTCGTTCAAATTTAATATTATTATTTTACAAGTACGACTTGCAAAATAATAATATTAATAATAATGAGACATCTATTGACTCGCTATCAAGTCTCGCGACTTGTGAAATAAGTCAATAGATGTCTCATATAAATAAAAATCGGGTAGGTATATCCGAGACTCTATTCCGATTGCAATTGTGTTCGGGAAGAACTTTGTAATCATCATAAGGATACCAGCCAATAATATGGGATTTAAAATGGAGGATAATATCGACAAGTCCTTTACTTGAAATATGATATCGGTGTAGATGGCATAAATTGAACTGGTCTCATTAGCTTAGTCGGCAAAGCGGTTACAGAGGTACTGGGTTCGAGCCCCAGATGCGGCTGATACCTTTTTATTTTTCTGTTGTTTTTTTCGGATTCGTGTTTCATTTGGGATGTGTTAATATTATCTTCTTCAATGATTAAGATCATTAATTCGACCGAATGAACGCAGAAAGGAATGTAAGGAGAAAATATGACGGTGAAGTTAATGGTATAAGAAGTCGGGGACGCCAAATGAAGACGTGGCACGATCAAGTGAATCAAATACTTGAATCAAGATTCAGAATAACAGAAGAATATGTATGAGACGATATATGAATGTGAATGAAGCAGGTAGTGTGTGCCAAGATAGAGTTGTATAGCGGTATATCCTATCTGTCTACCCCTGCCGAGAAACGGTGATGGTTAGTTAGTTAGTTAGATCAATAGCATGGACCCATTTCCCCCTTTTCATAAAAAAATATGATGTTGGTATATTCACTGGTTTGTAAGTAAATAAATTAATAAAATGTTTAAAACAATAAAATAATATCGTAAAAAATTGTATTATAAGTAATTCAGAAACTCGAAAATATCTTTGCTAAATATTTCCAGTTGACACTCAGTTCAAAAACACAATTTTTTTTTAAAAAGTACACATTTTTAGATTCATAAAAAAAAAATATATATTTACATATGCGGAAATGTAAAAGCTTGCACTTAATTTTTGACTTTATTTAAATAAAACGCTAAAGTATACTTGTATCGAATATATCGAGATCGGTGAATCGGTCAATAACGCAAGTTTTAAATATCGATATACGATATACCGATACTGAATATCAGAAATCACGTATTCAATAAATATCACTTACATGCTGAACGCTAATATCTATGGAGCCAGTATCGATATATCCGATGTATGGCGGTATTATAATACGTATACCTGTTACGAATATATTAGGTTCAGGCCTACTTATGGAACTCTCTGCATAATATGCTGATATTATATTATAATCTATATTCCTACATTTATTAAGTATATGAGTACACATCTGAGCGTGAAGTATATTAATATTTAAAAAAGAAAACCAAAAAATCCAAGTATTGTTAAGATACGCTGAAACAATAGTTTCAGATATAGGTACATGAGTTAGAATAAAATTAAATAATAATAATTGGATAATAATTAATTCTAGATTACACTTGACTTTTGCATTTTAAATGAAATTATTAGAATCGCCCATATATTGAATGGAAGATCTTTCTCGCGAAAATTTTGATTCTCGGAAATTATTGTAATTATCGTGGATTTTTTCCCTACATCGCGTTATGTAAATACAGTGTTTTTTGCACATCTACAAAGGTTATTCGTGCTGAATAAAAATTGCGAGTTTTTTACTGGAACTTTGGATGTGCCTACATTCGACGACCACATAAAAGCTGATCCTACTGCAAAGAAGGAACGCTGAGCATTTTTACTTGTATGTGGGCATTTTTGTTTAAATTTGTTTGAGATATAATTTATTTGCTGTAATCATTATTTTACCGGGTATAAAGTTCGTTACTTAGACGTGGGCTATTTACACGTCACACCTTTGTAGCTAGTAAGTTAGGATAAAATAATAATCCATGTAACAAATGAAATAAAAAGCAGAGTTCGAATCAATATTAAATCATAGATTACATGAAATAACAAAGAAAAATGAATTGGATCATCAATTTGAAAGCACAAAATCATGAATTAACATTTGTGAATAATCATAAAATATGATCACCTCCGTTGGTTCAACGGGCAAAATGCTAGTGTTTCTCTTATTACTGTCGCTATGATTATTGTATAAAATACCTGCTTCTCACGGTTCAACTTTAGTTGGTAAACTTTTATTGACAAAAAAAATTTAACAAATATTTCATTTTAAGTCTGTCTTATATAGAGTGAAAAAAATGTTTTTTTCTTTTCTTTTTGTACTTATTTTTTAACTGTGTAATAAAATGGATAAACGCATTGCTTATTATTACTTATACTTACTTATAAAGGATTTTATACGAGTATCAACATATAAATAATTTTTACTTATTAGTATTTATTTTATTTATTATTATTTTTTTATGTCCGCTAGAGTCGGCAAAACACATTTTGAAAATAATGTTATTATTGATAATCGCAAACTATCGCGTGCATTTTTATTCTGTTAAACAACATCTTGTTATTGATTCCAAAGACAACAACGGCTTTGGTAAAGATCGAGAAAACCTAGCATAGTGTTGTCCAACAACTTCAATCATTAGTTCCTTGATGATACAGTGCTTAATTATTATTATTATGAAACGAAAACAAAACACAATCACTTTTGCAATGTGATGTAAAGTGCCTTCCAGACGAGCGGGTGGCCCAGTAGTGTGGCCGACGGAAAAAATATATTAACTGATTTTTTTATTTTTTGACTACTGAAATTTTGAAATTTCGCCTTGGAAATTGCTTAACGATAAATAAAGCGCGATTTCCAAAGCAAATTTTCAAATTTCAACAGCGCTTCGCTCAGCGGAGAAAAGGAGTATTTCCATTATTTCCAAGTAAAAAATAAAAACTCGGTTAATATATTTTTTCCGTCAGCCACACTACTGGGCCACCCGCTCGTCTGGAAGGCAGTTAACTAGCCTCGGTCACGCAGAGGGTTTCGACGCTGCTTTGCGGCGAGTGATCACTATTTCTGGCCGTTAGTAGAGAGTCACACGAAGCTACTGTAATATCTGTAACCGCGAGCAGGATCTAGCGAGTATGAGTAAAAAAATGTTGTCTGAACTGCATTAGGTTTTTTTAAGCAAATGATTCGTTTGAATTGTGCAGAGTTGAGAAAACAGTTTATCGTTTATTTTGGTCTCGCAAAAAATGAAAATGGGTTCGCCACTGGATTAGTTGGAGAAAAGAAAATGGGGATTTCTGCGGAACTTTTAGGGTAACTAGTTTTTTAAGAACCACTTGTCAAATTAACGAATTCCTTGATTAATAATAATAATAATAATCGAATGACTTGTATAGCGCCGTTTTTGTGAAAAATAACCTCAAGGGCAACTAAAAGATAAAAAAGGGACACTAATGAGAAGTGCGATTCCATGTAACACCAAACTAGAAATCATTGAAAGTTACTTGGCAAGTGGTGATACCCTAAAGTAATTAGAGTACTTATTCAGAGTTCCTCATAATACGGTTTCAACACTTTTGCCAAACATATTTAAAACAAAACAAAATGTCAGTTATTGTTTATGTCAGACGATGGTATAGCAACCGCATGTAGTCCTGAAGACTCGCGAGAACAGCGCCGGAAACTTCCTCTTGTGACCGCCGAAATCATTCGTTTGTCACGATCAGAATTTAACATGTTCTAATCGGATCGCACAAATATTTAAAAGCTGACAATTTAGCTACTCGCAGCGAATACCTTGTTACACGAAGCGATTTCGACGTTGCTATTTAAATAGCAGCGTTGAAATCGCTATGTGTGACCCAGGCTTAACTAAATAATGGAAAATCGCAAGCGAGTTGAAACAAGTGGTTCGCACGTATCGATCCAGTGTCAACTCGAACGAGGACTCACACTTCAATCGACTAAAGATGACTGGCTGTCAAATTCATTAGATTTAATGAACTAAAAATCTCATCAAATTTATAGAAAGAAGGTTTCCATTTATGGGTATGCTTTCTAGTGTCATTCAACAGAGAGTTGATCAACTAAAATTGAACCGTGTGAACCAGCAACATCTACCATTGTCCTTGGGAATTCTACGAACGTATTTCTCCCGTTACTTATCCAGCAGATTAAACAATAACCACTTGAGTGTGAAAATGGAAAATAGATATTACCCATTATGATATTTCGTGATGACACATCAACAAGGAAGTAAAGTGAAGCATCTTCGAGATAAGTTAATTTCAACTATTTGATTTGCTGAAATATTAAGGATCTATTTAAATTATTTACTAAAATAGTTTAGACATGCAATTATATTTATTTCAATTTCCTTGCTCGACGTGTTTGTAATTAATTTTTCAAAAATAGAACCGATGTACCTATGTGCTGTGAAAATAATCTTTTAAAAAAATGCGATGATATAACTGATTGTCATTATGCGATAAAACTTGATTTGTCGAGATGGCTATGAGAAACTTTGTTTTTAGAGAATCAAAAATCATTACACACTCCAAATATAGACTAAAATATATTATTTTCATCTGATAAAACATATTGTAGGTAGGAAGTTTTAAAATGAGTGGTGTACAATTTACAAGGTTTTAGAAAATTATTACAAGGAGCAAAACCAATGACATGTCTCTATTAAATATCTAGTGAGTGGCTGTATACATTTTACTGGGCGGGGTATGTATTATTTTATTTCTATATATAGGAATTGACTACTTGGTACAATACGGCCCAAGCTAGCGTAGCAAGTAGAGAACAATAAAAATTTATAAAAAAATCTTTGCCTTGTATCATTCCCTTACATGCTAGGGAATGATACAAAATTATCTGTTTTGTTAACATTATAACATACGCGGATGTGTAGTACACTTTTCATTATTTAATACAGAAAACAAAAGTGCGTGTGTGTGTGTATGTGCGTTCTGGATTATGCCATGTAGTGATGTAGTGTGTGTATGCGTGTGTGTGTGTGTGTGTATGTGTGTGTGTGCGTGTGTGTGTGTCTGTACGTGTGTGCGTGTATGTGTGCATCTATGTTCTGGATTGTGCCATGTAGTGATGAGTTGCGAATTGAGATGCTAAATAATGAAAAAATAAATAAGGGTACATAGAACATAAAGCCTAACTTAAGATACAAGATTTTTAATAACACCATCAGGTATATAAAAAAACATAAAACCTAATATAAGCCATAGAAAGAGAAGAGAAAAATTATTGCATTGCTTCTAAAAATAACACTATTTTTCATGACGCGATAGAAGACGGTTAATTTGCTTTTAAAAATATTATCTTCCCTTATTTATGAATACAACATACTCGTAATTCACAAATTCGGGATATATATACTACACACGTACGACATAAAAGATCAAAATGATTTAGAATTTTTTCTAGGGCTAATTAATTATTTATGCTCCGAAAGGTTGGAAAGACAACACCCCCGTGTTTATTATAATAATACCTCATTCAGAATATGAGCAATTTGATCCACGCTGAGCTTTTTGACGTGGGAGTCGGCGCTTAGCCATTCGCGGGACGCTTTTTGTTACAAGCATCATTTTGATCCCTAAGCTTTGAATTAGTATACCCGACGCGACGTTTACATTTTGATCATGGAAAATAGTTGCTGCGACGTAGAAATTTTAAAGAAAATAACCTGTGCAAATTTCATGGTCGATTTTCTGCTACATAGTTAAGACAATTATTATCAGACAAGCAATATTTCGAATTTTTCAGAATATTATTTTAATAAATCAACGCTCCGGAACTATTTTATGTGCCTACCTAGTAATAGCTTGCATTGATCTATGACCAAAGGTACGCTGTGTGTAGTTTTTCATTGAATATTATTTGAAAATGGTTGTTTTATTATCACCTTCCGCTGATTGTTATGACCAATTGAATGTTTTTACGGACTTACAAGTTTTTTTTTTTTTTTTTTTTATATATTTATTTCTTGCTAAAGCAATCCCGATGAGTTTCAAAACTCATTTTAGGACGGGAGGAATTTACAATACATAAGTAGGAGATAGTACATACAATTTTACATTGACAGCAAAATATCAAAAATAGAAGTTTCACATACAGACAGAAATAATTTTATAAGGCCAAGTTAAATAGAACAACACACAAGAGAAAACATATAAGGGAACAACAAAATATACAAATATGGATTTACTGATTTTCATTTTTAAAAATCCTTAAAAAGTATTCCTTTATACCATCATTTTGGGATTTTTTATTTTTCTGGATGGTTTTGTACATATCTGGAAGCGAATTATAAAGTGTGTAGGCAATGTAGTTTAAAGATTTTATTCCATATTTTGTAGTGTGTGTTTGAGGAATGCGGATTTTATTGTTATTTCGAGTATTGTGGTTGTGGATGTCTTGATTGTAAAGTGGCTTGACGTTAGTGTGAGTTGATTGTTGAGTAATTTGTAGGATGGTGCTGGTGATTTCATACTTAGGAAGGATCGTGATTGGAAGGATACCGGAAACTGAGTAGATGTCCCTGACATGAGTGTCCCATGGAAGTCCAAAAACATTTCTGAGGGCTCGGTTTTGAACCACCTGCAGATCAGCAATCAATTTCTTCGAGGCAAAGCCCCAGATACAGCAGAGATAGGAAATGTGTGAATGTACCATGGCGTAATATACTGCAGTTAGTAACGGAATGGGTAGTAATCCTTGAAGTCTATATAGCACACCAGTTATGGGGGTAATTTTCTCCTTTACATGATTTATGTGGAGATCCCACGAGAGTTGAGAATCTACTATAAGGCCCAAATATTTTGTTGTCGTTTTCTTTTCGAGGCAGTTGTCACCAATTTTGATATCGAGGCTGGAATTTTTCTTGTTGCCGAATAGTAAATAATGCGTTTTTTTTACGTTAAGGGTCAGTTTATTTATTCTCAACCAGGTTGTGAGATGGGAAACATCGGCATTCATTTCCATTTCGAGTTCCGCTAGGTTTTTTTTGTTATAAAAAATTACAGTATCGTCCGCATAAAGTTGAAGAGTTCCTTTAATGCCCCACTTTGTTATGTCATTAACATATATTAGAAATAGCAACGGTCCAAGAATTGATCCCTGTGGCACTCCACATGTTATTTCACCCAATTCACTCATTTCTCCACCCAGTTCTACTGCCGAAAAGCGATTTGATAGGTAAGATCTGAAAAGTTCCAGAGGAGTACCAACAATACCCAAATGTTTCAGTTTTTCGATCAATACGTTATGGTCCACCGTGTCAAACGCCTTCTTTAGATCAATAAATATTGCCGCTGTAAAATCTCCATGGTCAATATGTTTCTGCAGATTTGATATGAAATCGAAAGCTGCACATTTAGTGTTAGATCGTCGTCTGAAACCGTATTGTTTTGAGGTGAGAATTTTGTTTTGTTCAAGATATTTCAATAGTCTTTCTTTGATGACACATTCAAAAATTTTGGAGATAGCTGGAAGTATAGAGATTGGACGATAATTTTGGACATTTTTTTTACATTCGTCTTTATGTATAGGAATAATTTTTGCAACTTTTAGTTTGTCTGGAAAGATACCTTTTGACAGAGAGAGATTTATTAAGAATACGAGGTCATCCACCAGTTCCTCCTTGCAGTTTTTGAGAAGGAGAGAGGTTATACCATCGGAACCAGCTGCCGCTTTAGATTTGAGGTTGGATATGATCCGTAAGATTTCTGTTTTATTTGTCCTGATCATGTTAAAAGATTGTTTTGCTTGAGGTGCCGTGTAGATGGTATTTAAATCAGTTTTTGAAGTTTTTATGACTGATGCGAGACTCTCCCCAACTGAGAGAAAATATGTGTTGAAAGCGGTTGCAATCTCCTTTGGTTCTTTTACTTCTTCGTCATTTATGACTAGCAATTTACAAGCTATTGTTGGGTTTCGGGAGCTATTTGATATAATGGAGTTAATTGTTTTCCATGTTCGTTGTGGCTTATTCATGTTTTCATTAAGCAAATTCGTATAATACTTAGTTTTAATATATCTTCTATAGTTGGTGACAGTATTACGAGCTTTATTTTTTTCTGTTGTCAAAGGAATACTTCCTTGATTTCGTTTCCAAAGCTTAAATATGCTATTTCGTTTTTTAATCAGCCTATCAAGTTCCTTACCAAATTCATGAAAGACACTTTTTTATCAGAATTTGTTGTATTTTTTCACGATCTTTAATTTTCTTAAGACCCAGCAATACCCTCTGGAACTGTTTTTTTGGACATTGTATGAAAAGGAGATTTATAAATACGGAACAGAGCGCGCTAATATAAAAAAAACATTCAAAAATATTTTATAAAACACGACATATTACTGCTGATTTAAGTAGCACTTAAAGAAGCGCTGTGAATTTTTTCATATCCATAACACGTTAAATAACAGAACAACACGTGTTATTTATATTTTTCGGTTCATATTTTGCGATTTTTTCTATGGATGGAATAAATACTTTTTCAAGTAAACATCTGAATAGAGATTATCTTAAAAAATAACACATACTTTTTTAAGTGCACACAAACTACAAGTTTTCAAGGGATGTTTGTAATATGTACATAAAAATTCTGAATGCGGAGGCTTAATTTGATTCGTTTTTCTTAGGGTGGGCACAGCTTTTAAGACTTTATGGACTGCACGCCACTGCTATGTAGAAATACTTTGGAATATATTTGTACAGAATTCCAATTATACTGTTGGCCTCATTTTTATTCACTAATAAATTACGACAAACGGTATAAAATTCTCCTTTTTTTCTCACGCGCTTCCACCCAGTACACCCAGCACAGAATCTAATGGACGGAACGCGTAACCAGAGTGGAAAATTCCCATCACAGAGCGTAAAATTCTCACGTTCATTATATTTATCTAATTTATCAACGCAACCTATCGACCCAAAATTATAAATTGGTATATACATACATAAATCTTCTCCCCTTTGTCCTACTCGGGTCGTTTGTTTGAACCTCAAAGTACATTCTCGTAAGGACTGTATTGAAAAATCACACTAGTTTTTAAAGACAATAACGTCCAATCAGCTTGTGCCCTTTTTTAATATCTAAATAAACATTTTGCCTGATGAGGCTTGCTGAACAGTGAACGTCATTTATATCATCAGAACCGCGCGAAAATGCTTTGTAAATCTGTTAAATTTACTTCGGACACGCCGGGATTTGAACCCGCGACCTCTGTAGTCGTAGACGAGAATCTTAATCACACGATCAGGGAGGCCGTCAAATTGTTATAACCGTCGAAAAACGAATATTTTAAAATAAAGGAAAGAAATTGACCCTTCTCTCTCGTCCATCCACTTTAATCGTCTAAACCATCATGTTTAGAACACTTACATCGGCTTTTCAATTTTTTCTGTTTTTTTTTCGAGTTTGATGAATTTTTGCACACTTAACTTTCGAAACGAGGGGCAGGTCACTCTTTACATGAGGTTTTGAAAAACCACCCCTTCCCCCTTTCCCACCCTTAAAGCAGAATGTTGGTACTTTTTGATGAAATTTCGCACATTTGACGTACGAAATAAGAGGAAAACTACTAGGTGTAGGAGTAGGGGTTGCGGTGAGGTAGGGATAGGGTGGGATGGAGGTTGGGTTGAGGTTTGGGGCTTTGGACAGGGATAGCTTTATGGGTAGGGGTAGGGGTATAGGGCTAGAGGTAGCGGTAAGGATAGGGAGAGGGATAAGGATTGTGATAGGGTTAGGGGTAGGGGTAGGGGTAGAGGTAGGGGTAGAGCTAGGGGTAGGGGTAGGAGTAACACATCATACCCACAAAACATCCCTCCAAACCACTCATAACGCCGGGCAACTCTGGTTACTTCAGCTATTTTTAAGATAAAACACAATTTACAATATTTGAAAACAAAATGTCATATACGAGTATATTGCATTTTTGAATGGGAATCACGTTTTGAATTTCCCCGAGGTCGCGTCAAAGTCGAAGAAAAATTCTGAATAAAATAAAATTATCATTTTATGACGTTAAAGATGTGGTCCATTCTTTGAAAGTATATACTCGGCACTCGCAAACGCACATGAGGCTTTCTGCTACCTCTCTCCCATAACCGATGTGGGTTGTATTCAAATCCATATTCTAGCTAATTGACTAAGGGGCGAATTTAACTATTTGGGACCCCAAATCGCATTTCCCTTAGGACCAGTACTAAAATAAACATCACTTGGTAGGTTGCTTACTCAACAATTATCACAAATGACTTATCTGTAAATTCTATTGGGTTGTTAGGAAAATGAGTATGGTTTCGATAGACAAAAATCCTCACACTGCAATCTATAAATTTATTTCTTTCTTTTTTCACCACCTATTTGGGCTTTTACACTTTATTACATTACATGCATGATACCTAAAATACATTTAATTTAAAAAAGATTACTGTATAAAATATACCATGCACATAATAATTAATGAAAAACGAGATAAATATAGCCAAGAATAGCATACAATTTTAATAACATTATTTTTATTAGTTGAAGGACTTTCAATACCCGTGGTGTCCATATAGTATCTACTACAACTCTGCAGTCGATTCTGCATTATTTTGTTTTTATTTTTTTTTTCTATTATTATTATTATTATTTTTAATTTTTTTTTTATTTAATGTAAATCAAATTTAATAATGTTATTGTCACATTAGTTGCCATTTTTTTTATTATTTTATTTATTAATTTTTATTTTTATTTAATGTAAATCAAATTTAATAATGTTATTATTAAGTTCTGCAAATTTTTTTGGTTTTTATTATTGTGACAGCTGAGATTTTAATTATTAATTTTGATTTACATTAACCTAAAAAAATAAATAAATTGAGTTCTACGAATTAAACACAAAAACACTTAATAAGTTATTTCATTGTTACAATGATAAGGTACCTTCTGACGAACCATCATACTTGGTACATGAAAGTCAATTAACGAAAGAATTTCAGGGGAATATAACAAGTTATTAATAATTTTGTAAAGAAAAAATAAGTCTGAACATATTCGTCTTTATTTTAATGTAGCAAGACCCATCACTTGCAACACTGAATAATAATTGATGCTTTCAATGGGAATTCCTAACCTAATTTTTTTGTTAAACCAATGAAAGCAATTTTGAAAGTTTTATCTAATGAACGTACGTACTTCATACAGAATTTAAAATATTACGGTTTGAGTTAGTGTCTTTTGAAGCATTATACATTTTTCTAATTACCCGTATAGAAATTACAGATAAATCATTCGTGGCATTTCTTGAGTTAGCAACCTGCAAAGTATGTACTTTTCGGTGCTGACCGTTAAACGATTGGGTGATAAAAGAAATGTAGTAAAAAAACATTAATGGTGATAATAACCGTTTCAATAATATAGTTAATGAGCCCTTGATTAAAAATGATTTATTATTCAAAATATCTAAACGCGATCAAACCCACGCCACTAGCTGCGATAGTTATGTAGAATGAACGATTTAGATACGTGTGAGGCTACGCACTGTCACTTTTCGCTCCATTTAAAGACTCTATGAAAACGGGAAATTAACATGCTATAAAATGAAAATGCTCGCATTTCAGTAAATATGTGAATTTTGGTAGAGAAAATTGGAATGAAGTTCCTTATTTGGAAACAAAAATAATGTTATTTTTTCTAAAACGTATCTTATATTATACAATCTATTAGGGTGAGTTTTTTTTTTATTTTTTATATGAATACCGCACAAGAGTCCCAAACTGCTCCCAACCGTCTGGAGCCAGTGAGACTATGGCATTCCCAATTGGGGAATGTTGTGAGGCTGAAGGTATTAGGGAGGGGAAGGAGAAGGGGGAGAGGAAGGCGGGGAAAAGGGGAAATACCTGGCTATTCAGATCTGGTCACCGAACACGGCTAAAAGCCATTTCAAGCAACGTTTCAATTCTGAATGGTGGTCTTTCACCAGGGCGATACTGAGAGTATCTTCCACTCTGGAACGTGCGCAAATATACTATATATTATTTTTAAATGATTTAGCCAAATAGTTTTACTTTTAGAAGCGTTTTTTTTAAAGATACTGGCATCAAACTGGGTAATGAGTGTACCAGTATTTATATTCATTATCTGTATCCTATTTATTGACTTCCAAGAAGTTAGTTTATCTGCTTGCATTTGAAATATACATGATATTGGAGATGAATATTTACGAACATTTGGGAAACCGCAACCACAGAATACCAATCAGTTCAAAGTAAGTACATGCACATCACCCCTCACTTTAAAACTGATTTTCAGTGGTTACGAGCGGTCAGTCTTTTTCTTTAACCATTACGAGCAGGATCTTGAAAAGGATTAGAAAATGTAGTGAGTTTTCCAGTTAACTAACTTTGCGGATAACCGTTTTCATTTGAGCACAAAAGTTGTAAACTACTCCGTCCACGTACGAGTGTTAGTACTAACACGGTGTTCCACTTTCAAAAAAACTTTTCTTTCCTATTATAAAACGAAACATGGTCCGATGTTGTAGCTAGCTGAAAAAATCTTGAAAATCTTCACAAAAAAAAAACTTTTTTATTAATTATTATAAGCGCCATTAAGGATTGACAAGGTGTATAAAGGGATGCATCATCGTGGAGGTAAGAAAAAATCAGTACTAGGAAAATATATGACGCGACATTAGGTGGACGAAGAAATATAACCGTTAAACACAACAGTTTGCATGGATGAAGAAGTGTGCACCAAGAGTCTTGTCCAGTATTGAATAATATCTGCGAGTATATGGCATGATGTATAGTTAGCTAGTGTTTATAAAATGTCTGTGTGTTTACTACTCGTCATAATGTGCAACTAATAATATTGATCCTATAATTATGTACAACGATTACATGTGTTCTAATATAAACATAAATATAACATTACATAAACAAACAAAAAAATTGCATTTTTTATGTTAAAAACCACATTAAAAAATGACAAGTTAATCTTTTAAAATAACAAAAATTTTAATTTACATTTCACACAAATACTTAATCAGTTCTATCTTAAATTTAAATTCATTTTCCTTAATTATAACATAATTTTTATTTACAATATGAATATGAAATACCTAATAATTATTCCGAATTCGCCAGCCATATTTTGGAAACAAATCATTCTTTTGACATAAATAAAGGCCTCCATGGTCGAGGGGTAAGGCTCTCGACTACGAATCCGAAGGTCGCGGCTTCAAATCCCGGCGTGCGCAAGTAGTTTTTATTTAATTAATTTGTGTTGTTTCACAATTAATTCATTTAAAAATAATGTATATTATATTTGCGCACGTTCCAGAGTGAAAGATAGTCTCAGTATCGCCCTGGTGAAATATCACCATTCAGAATTGAAACGTTGCTTGAAATAGCTTTTAGCCGTTTTTGGTGACCAGATCTGAATAGCCAGGTATTCCCCACCTTCCTCTTCCCCTTCTCGTTCCCCTCCCCAATACCTTCAGCTTCACAACATTCCCCAATTGGGAATGCCATAATCTCACTGGCTCCAGACGGTTGGGAGCAGTTGGGACTCTTGTGCGGTATTCATATAAAATTTTTTTTTAAAAAGGTTTAAAAATTTGACATACGAATGCAACTGGTTTACAATTAGATAAATTTGAAATTTATGAAATTACAAAAAAGTGTTAATAATAGTCAATTAAATCTTATTAACCATCAAATTTAAAAAAAAAAATAGGTGTCTGAAATTTTTATTCACATTGATACCTGTATGTATTTAGAATATTGTTAATATTAATTTTAATTATAATGACATTTTTTTTACATTTACATAAAAAATAAAAATAAATTTCTTATATAAATATATTATTTATTATTTTCTAATATTTTATTTATTTTTCATTAGTTCAATTATTTTTAAATAATTAATTAATTACTTACCTACTTTCATCACTTGTTAATTTTTGTTTATGTTTATTCTTACATGATTATTTTTGTATGGTTATTATTTGTATGTACTTGTCATTATTTTTGTCAGTATTCTGATGAGGGAAACTCGCCTCCGAAACATGTTGTTATTTATATATTAAACAGTCGTGTAAAGTAAGTATTTCATATTCGTTTTATTAATAATGACGCCACAAAATAATTATACGTTTATTAAAGAAATTTATGTATATACAATGGTTACATATTCTATAATATATACATAATTATAAAATTATATAAGCAAATATATATTGGCATTATTGTGATCGAATAATCGTTTGTAAACGACGTTAAAAAAATTAAAATAAACTTATAAAATCACAAAAGCTTAATTTTTCTGTTCACACAAATATTTGATTACTTCTTTCTTAAATACGAGTATAAATACATTTTCCGATTCTTTTATAGTGGTGGGTATTTCTTGGAAGATCTTCACCACTCTATACAGTAATGAGTTATATGCTTCTGATATTAATAAATAAGTTGATATCCCGGGAAAATGCATCTGGTTCCATATACCATGATGAAGTTCGCCTACAAACTTTACAATAAAGTTCCTCTTCGCGAAAATACCCTGGCTCGTAAATTTACAACTAGGAACGCTCGCGATAGTTTCAGGAAGTATTCACCATAGTATGTTAAATCACAACTCCAAGTTTCATTTGATTTGGTCCCATAGAGGCTGAGAAATCGACATTAATGTTCGACTCAAGGATATTGGAAAATGATGCTTTTATTATAATTATTATGTATCGATAATTTTTCATCACATCATTATTGTAAAAACATCAATTTACCGAGCAAGCCTTGGGGTCAGACATTAACCCTTGTGGGGTAATAATTGTATTTTGTTATAACGTAAACGGCATTAAACACAATATGGTATAATATCGCCTTAGAGTATCGGTACTTTGATATATTATTAACGTCACTTTAAAAAATCATTTCCGCTATATCAAGAAAGATATAAAGTACATATCTATTTACCTGTAGTGCTTTCATTCAGCGGGTCTCCAGTGGTTTCCGGGTACCCTCTGTACGTTGTTTTGTTAACTGGTTTCAAATATTAACTCAGGAATGTTTGAAGTTTTTCCATTTGATAAATTTAACACAGTCATACTACACCCAATTAATTTATTACAATAATTAAATTCATCGGGAGATTATTAATGACGTGATCTCAATATGAATTTCATTTTAATGTAATGTATTTTAATTTAATTCAGATGCAAAGCTAACGCAATAATTTCTCGCAAGGCGTTTCTCGAAATGTCCAATTGTTGTGATTGGTTGCGAATAGATATTCCTGAATTATCGACAACAATCTCACTCACTATAACAATGTTGTAAAGAGGCCGAGTGCAAAATTGAACCATCTTCCTAGATTTTAGTACATTTCGTAGTGTTTCCAATGCATACGAGTATATTTCCAATTCTCAGTTTCAGCCCGATGGTTTCCACGGTGCTTAAAAAAATCAGGTTTTACTATGCGAATCAAAGACTCACATTTGGAAAATAAATTTTGAATACATTTTAACAACAACGACATCAATAGTCTTCAGACCGTCATTTGTATTGCCGATCCATTTTGGGTCAATTTGATTCCACAATTTTGATGACTTTTCGATTAAAATAAATAAATTCAAGATTTTTAATGAAATCCTCCATTCGGTCCCATCGATACTGAAAAAATTTAATTTACTCTTCTGAACTTATATTTCATTCTTCCGGTTAGCATAAAAAAATATGATTCACAAAAAATATTAAAAAATTGGACTAAAAGTAATGATAGGGCATTTACCGGTGCACTCACCCAAATTCGAAATTATTGATTCAAGATTTACGAAGCATATCTTAATATAAGTGTATATTCATAGGTATTTTAAAATTATAAAATAATTTACAAAATTACTGCCTCAACACAGGCTAGCCTAGTGAGGCGGGTTATGTGAAACTTCAACTATAACTGTTATTATATTATTTTATATTTTACTTTATAAACCACTGTACACTTACATTATCATAATATACATGTCTTTTAGTTATAGTTAAATTTAATTACAATAAATAAAGTATTATAATTATATCTCCCTACTGCCATCAAACTATCAGTATTTTAGTTCCAAGTTCCAATTCGGGAATCTCTCGGGAATAAACACATTAGTCCCAATCCGTTCATCATATTCGAACTAACGGATGTTTAGTATTAACTCGACTTCCGCTTTATTAATATTGTGGTTGAAATTGATTAATGAACTGGGGAGAACGGACAGACCATTGTTACTAGAAAATGTCATCATGAATAAGCGAGTTTAGTATACGTTGAAGCAGAGTAGAATTCCAATGAAGCATGTTATTATGTGCAAGCAACTGGAAGAAGTTCGAAGTCGACATAAAACCACATAGGGAATCAAATAGTGAATCGATTCATCTCAAATGTAGATATAATTGAAGAGTTTGTTGAAGAAAATGAACGACTGTAAGAACGTCACAAATGCTCTTGTGAGTTGCTCCGGGTGAAGACTGTCATGATGATAGGCAACCTCCGATAAGACAGTGCACAGTAAGAACAATACATGTTCTGAGAAAAAGTGTAGGTAAATATTTAAACATAAACACGTATTTACGAAAAAACATTATAAAATCTATCATTGATAAAAAAAAATCTTTTGTGTTGGAATCCATAGAGACGCTATAAAGAATGACCTCTGCGTAAACACCTGCCCATATTTCGACGTTCGGCCAATAAAACCCGTACCCCGCGATACGTTTCATCATTCCTACTCGCAGCCTTGAACGAGCAACTCCTCCACCGAGATGCTCCTTCACCTTGAAACTCGACCACCATCATTTATCTCCACTCTACCTGCTCTACTCACTCAGGAATACTTCGACTTATACTCTTCTTTCTTGTGCGTGCTTTACAAGTCTCGTACAATACCCTTAAAGAAACTAACCAAAGATGCAATTATCTGATTATTCCCAACCACCACAGAATTATTGCCATAAATCTCATGAGTCATTATTACAAATCACTGTTTTAGAGCCAACTTAGATATATTTATAATGCTAACGTAAAAAAAATCCAAAGATCGAATACCCGTATTTCCAAAAAATTCACCACTAATTTTCGGAAAGCGGACCATGAACACCATCAGATATTAAAAAAAACTGACATTGAAAAATCTGAGACGGTTATAAAAAATATTAGATTTTTCCTTTGAAATTTCTATCAATCAAATATATGAATACAATTCGTTCAATAACCATGCACATGTAAAAAAAAATCATAAAAAATGTTTTTTTTAAACAAACAAAAAACAAAAGATTTTTTTAATTTTCTATAGTACTGGGGGCTATCGCTTACTGTTGTATGTCCGGGATCTTCAGGAAAACGTCAGGGTTATGAACCCAAGAGCTCCAGCTCTGTATGGCTAACCTAAAATTCACAAGGAAAATATTTCCATAAGGCCGGTGGTATCTTTTATTAATGCTTCTACAACAAACTTACCAAAATGTACAAAGTTTTCACCACGCTATAGCGTCAAAAACTCCATAAAACTAGTTAATAAAAATTTTAATTTTGATCTTCCGCATAAACTCTCAATGTTTCTTTAGACGTAAAATCCTTATTTAGCAACATCCCCATTGAAAATTACCTTATAATAATTGAAAACATATTTGAAAAACATAATATTAACCCGGTAATAACAAAAGAGTTATTCCAACTCATTAAAATTTGTGTAGAAACAAAGTATTTTCTTTTAAATGATACCTACTATCAACAAAATGATGGTCTTCCCATGGGATCACCGTTAAGTCCACTTCTAGGAGAGATATTTATGTGTTTATGCCAGTTAATAATTTTATCAAATAATTGCGTACGATCATTTGCATCTCTCTTGCCTCCATTCCCCTCCCTTTTTGACCTACCGCCTCACTACAATTAAAACCACCGCCGCTAATACAAGTTCCGCTAACGATTCGAATCGCCGCTGAACTTTAACCTCGACACTGACCAGCATAACGCCGCATCTCCAGTGCATACATGTATGTGCAGTGAGTGAGTCCATTTCTTGCCCTTAACTGTTTTGTTCCTTTCCTGATGCAATAATCGCAGGTACTTCATAGGTTAAAAACACAATTTGCCATCGCAACCATCGTGATAAATAATATTATGATTGGCATCTACGCGCACCCATCCCGCCCGCACCATTATGGATTATATTGAAAAAATAATTCTTTAATCTTTTTTTGTGGAATTTTTAACGGAATCAAGATGGGGCAATCAATTTAATATCAAAATCGAAAACCAAAGCCGAATCGATGCCATAGGGCCGGAGATATGGGCAATCCAATCTCAACCGAAAGCCTGCCTGAATGTGCTCAATAAAATCAAACATTTTTTTATGGATTTTTCTTTTGATGGATTTTTAACGGAATCGAGTTGGGGATATAATTTAATTTCGAAATCGAAATCTAAAGACGAATTGATGACATAGATCATCATATTGCCATCAAAATATTTATTGTATAGTCGAAACATTCCTCTCCTAGACATATGTTTCCGCCTGCGTTTCTCGATTTTCGCTACAAAGCACCCGCCGAGCTGCGCGCCTATAAGTCCGATGATGGTTTAAAAAAAAACAGTGGTCACCTTATTAAATATGTGAACACTAGACAACTTTCACCCTTTTAACCCTCTCGGACGTAAAATTATTTGAAAATGCGCTGATTTTTAGATATTGTATTATAAACTATTTTCTTTTTCCAATTTCTGGCAATACTTTACGCGCTATTTTTTCCGTTGGATTTTAGCTGTTCGTCCAGGCGGTAACCATATTTGTATTTCGACAGTTGGTGTTTGTGCTTCTCGATTTTCGCACTTTTTAAATAGTTTTTTTTTTAAACGAAAGTTTTTGATTTTTATATTGCTTATTTTTATTGTAATTTTTTTATTGCGTTTTGTGTACATTGAATGATTTGTCTTATTAAATTAAACCCACTCCTTGAGACGTAATGTTCTTTCAAATTAATGTAGAAATAACACGTAGAGTATTAAAAAAAAATTAACTACATAAATTTTTCTCAAGCATTTTGTTTTTTTTTACCACCGACTCTTTCAATCCAGGTCTGAATGGGTTAAATTAATAGTTCTACTGCTCGAAAGCCCAAATTTTCCGGCGATTTAAAGCGGACGTGGCCACTTACTTTGAGAAGAGGCATCGACGGAGTCAACACTCATCTAGGGAGATTGAGGTCACCAAGCTAGCGACTTAATACGGCAGATAAAATGGCTGGGAGATGGATTATGAACCCACGTACTACGATAGTTAAAGAACTTGGTAAATCTAGGTTGTCATTTTGTCTTTTTAGGCTGCTCTCTGACGGTCCGGTGAGGAACGAACTTTTCACTCGCTACTGGAGACACTGCGCAGAAAAGTCAAGTTTTCTAAAGTAAGGTAACGGTTTGCAACGCAGTCCATTGTGGGACTTTTCTGCGCAGTGTCTGCAGTAACGAGTGAAATGTTCGTTCCTCACCGGACCGTCAGAGAGCAGCCTTAGAAGAATTGGGTAGCCAAGATAAGCGCCGCAGGCCATTTATTGTTAATTAATAAATAAGAATAACTTTGTTTGAACCAGTGTTTTAATATATAAAAAAATCTACATTTTTCAGAAGCAAAGTTTCCCTCGTCAGGATAAACGATATACTAAAAATATTACAAGTATAGACATATTTAAAGCAAATAGACAAATTACAAACATGAATAAAAAATTAACAATAATTTATCCCAAATGCTATTCAACCAGCTATTTATACTAATAATAAATTATATTTTAAATAACAAGAATAAATATGGTATTTTAAATAAATCGCGGGGTCTATACATTATTTTCTAAAAATTGTAACCTTTTTTGTTATATAAGAAAGACTTCAAACATTTTTAACGAGCACCTAAGGTGTTTAAGTAATAATGATTATTCTGATTTTGCCAACTATATTTTGCAAACAAATCATTCTTTTGACATCAATAGAGGTTTAAAAATTTTGCACACGATTACAACTGGTTTACAATTAGGTACGTTTGAAAATTCAGACATTAAAATATAATAATAAACATGTTCAAAATTTAATAGCTAGCTATTAAATCTATTTTCACATTAATAACTATATTTAGAGTATTATTAATATAAATTTAAGTACGACAAATATTATTTTATTTCTTATCCAATTATAAATATCTAATATAAATTTATTATTCAACATTGTATAATAATTTTTTTTTTATTTTTCATATTTTTAATTAATTACTTACCTTTTTTACGGTAACTACACACAGGAGACCCTGAAGGAAATAATTTCCCTCAAGGCCTATATCATTTTGGGGGTGCTGTGTGGAGGGATGGTTACCTACTTTCATCAATTATTGTTAATTTTTTGTTTATATTTGTGATTTGTCCATACTTGTCATTATTTTTAGTATATTGTTTATCCTGATGAGGGAAGCTTTACTTCTGAAACATGTAGATATATATTAAAAACAGTCTCTTAAACAAACTTATTCTTATTTATTATATTAATAATTACGCCACAAAATCATTACACATCTTTCGAAGAAACATTTATTATTAGTTTGATTTACTAATCGTTAGGAGACGAAGCGGTTTTTTTTAGTACTTCGCATTTCGGAATAAGTATTGCTAATATATTGTTTTTTTTTTAAGTAAAAAGTAAAAATCGAATATTGAAAAAGAAAAATGGAAATGAAAAAAAAAATGAAACTGAAAAATTAATACATATCAATATTTGTATCACATTTACGCTTATAGTCTGACATTTAATAGTAGACAAAAAATGAGGGCTCTGCGATCGTTTAAAATGTTTTAAATGTGGCAAGATGGCTTCATTGTTTTTGTGTTTAATTCGTAGAACTTCATTTAATTTTTTTTTTAAATTGTATGTAAATTAAATTGAATAATATTATTATTAAGTTCTGCAAGATGGCTCATAAGAAAATTATTCTAATAATTTTTTTTTTTTTAAAAACACAATGGTTCGAGTGAATATTTTTTACATTAACCAAAAGGTGTGCGAAAATTAGTGGTACGTTTCGTAAGGAGATGATTCTACATCATATTAAGGTAATTTTATGTTAAAACTTTTTTCATCATTGAACGCTTTCCAATGAAGACAATTTAATCGAAAGCAATTTCTACGAATTTCTGAAATTTATGTATCGAAATAACCATGTATTAAAAGTTAAATAAATAAAAAAAACATAAACAAATTGATGGATCAAAAGTATAAATTTCATGAAAAACCCGAAAAAAAGAATTACGATGTTTTGCGTTGTTTCTTTAAAACAAACTGTCAAAAGAAGTACGTGAAAACATTTGAATGTGAAAAACTCACTTCAAAGACGAAGTGAATAACTTTGTGTTGCCATAGTAATGATATTTTGTAGTTCCAAAATAATAAATATCTACAATCAAATGCCAAGCTATACACGTGTGCGCCTCACCACAGGTTCTCCTGGTGGAGTGTTTACGTAACATAATTATAAACAATATATATTTCATATTTCAATTCAAAGAATCCCCTTCTCAAACCTACCTTACACTCCACATTATAAAAAACACTATTAAAAAAACCGTTATTATACTTCTGAAATATTTTGTAATGATAATGTATAGACATAGGTATAAATACTGTAAAATGAGAAAAAAAAAATTGTATATCAAATTGTTATTTAAGACATAATAAGAAAAGATGGGTTTTACAAGTATCTTTTTGTCATTAAAGTTTGTAGCGCAGTTCAAATAGGTGATATTATCTGGGGAAATATTTAGCTAAAATGAATAATAAATGTTTCGCATAAACCTCTAATATCAACATGTTTCGGATGCGAAGGTTCCCTCATCAGGATACACAATATTCTAAGAAATAACGAAAAGGATGGACAATTTAATAAATATGTAGTGTATTTATTAAATATTTTAATATTTGAATATACTATGTAGTAAATATTTTACATATTAAATAGTGGTTTATGAAAAACATTTCTTACGCATTTTATTTAAAATGACAGCACATTTTATTTTTTTAAAGTTGAATACCTCACAAGAGTCCCAACTGCTCTCAACCGTCTGGAGCCAGTGAGACTATGGCATCCCCAATTGGGAAATGTTGTGAGGCTGAAGGTATTGGGAAGGGAAAGGAGAAGGGGAAGAGGAAGGTGAGGAAATGTATTTAATGAAAAAAATATTTTGCTGTTTGTGAAATGAATGAGGACCTAGATTGAAAAGGATTGAACCCGTGACGCCTGAATTCAAGACCACTCGGCTACAAACTGATTAATTACATATTGACATATTTAATTGACCGAATACATGAGAAATATGTTGTATATATTTCAATGCTTCAAGAATTGTAGCTCCGGCAGATTTTACGAACCGGAACAGCGTTCCGTCATTACTGTTTCAATGTTACGAGTAGTCTCCCCTGTCAATATTGATTTGCACAGCAATCTTTTGTTCGATTTTTTTTTCATTCGCATATTATGACGATGTAATAAGATTTCGTTACATAAGTTTTTTTTTTATCTAAGACATTCCACCGACAGCTACTTTGTAACCTCTCCCCCTTTCTAATAAACTACGCATCTTACAGAAAGAGAGGTTTCAACTGAGCTTTCAGCGGTAGTTCCATAAGTAAGCCGTCTACGTGATTGAAAAACCAATCACTCAGATCTTACGGAATCACTTACATAAACCCTTTCATCCTTTCATGTTATAAAGCATAATTATCCAATATATTTTTCTGGCAATCATGCGATTGGTATCTCTACTTACTTGTCACGAAGATTATGCAACATGTTATAGTATTATAGGATTATTTTATTGCCCATAAACTAAATTGCTTGTTTACTATTGTCTGATATAAGAATTGTGGAGTATGCAGCACGAACATTAGTAAATCTTTTTTTTAAAGGAAGACATACATTCCCAGGATACGAATAACCAGACAAATTTTGAAAATCTCCCACTATCATTATATTAAGCGAAAGATGTTGCTTGTGTAGTGATTGAGGAATTCAGGTGTGACCCAGACGCGATGCCAACTCAGCCACTGATCGGTAATTAACCCGGAATTAGCGATGTGGGTGTGGCAAACCCCTACGAAATGTTTCAGCAAATATCTCTGAGATGGTTTGATTGTTTTGTGTGCGATTTCCTATGTCGGTGAAAGCACCGACATAAAAAGGTTTTTTTTTTTGGAAATCTTTTAAAATATAATGAATGAATAATATTTCGTAATAATATTTATGAAAAGTTATCAAATTTATTTTTTAAATGGAAATAAGTAATAGGGTTTCATAAACCCCACTTCACTAACGGCATCAGATTTTTTCACCTCACTAATGCTGGGTTAGAAATATCTACAAAACAATAGGCATAAATGAAAAATCTAATACTTAAAAATATAGAAGTCTGTGATTTAAGAAAATTAAACAAATGAAAACCTCCCAATAGCAGTAGTACTGTTTTATTTTATTTTTTATATGGCTTTGACGTCATAATCTCAAAGGAGTTATAAAAGAAATGTGTTCAAATGCACATATTAATGTCTTAAAATACATATTTTGTTTGGTAGAAAATAATATTAACATAAAGATTGAACATATTAAGATGTCGAAAAATAGCTGCCAATAATATGGGATTAAAAATGGAGAAAAATATTGACAAATCTTGAATTTGAGATATGATATCGATGAAGATGACATAAATTGAACTAGTCTCATTAGCTAAGTTGGTTAAGCGGTTGCCCCGGACAGGCAGAGGTAATGTGTTCGAGTCCCAGATGCGACAGAAATCTTTTTTATTTTCAGTCTTTTTTTTCCGTTTTCATGTTTCATTTAGGTTATGTTAATATTATTTTCCATAATGATTAAAAATCATTTCATTTTGATTAATAATATTTGTCATATTTTAATGTTAATATTATTCTTTGTTTAACCACATTTAGTTATTTTTAGCTATAAGTGGCTGCTCCTTTATGTTAGAATTTATTCAGTGTGAACATAACCAAATAATAGACAACTTATCCCAAATAATGCAAATCATTGTACCTTTCTATGCCTTTCACATGCCGAACTTGTCTAGTTCAACTGACCCATCTTCGTCATGATTTTCAAATCATGACATTTTTTTTTCTGGAATTACAGCATAAGAGCCCCAACTGTCCATTGTTAGTGGACCTATGGCATCATAATTTTATGTTGGCTATGTTGGAAGGGTGAAGTAAGTGATGGGCGGAGAAAGATTTTGAAGCAGCTAGCTATCTAAACCGTTTAAAGTGATGGTGACGTTTCGATTCCGAATGCGTTTTCATGATGGCGATACTGAAAGTATCTACCACTCTGGAGTGGCATGTCAAAATCTATTTACACTCGAGTTTACAAATTACAAAATCTTAAGTAAACGACTGTAAATAAACAGCTGTCTGGATATTATCTACATTTTTTAAATCATTGAAGATCTCAAATTAAATATGAAACAGAAAAATACACAGAAAATAAAAAAAAGACATCAGTCGCATCTGAGGATCGAACCCTCTAACCACTGAGCTAATGAGACCTTATTATATTCCGTCATTTTATCGATATCGTATTCCAATTTTAGAATTACTAATGCTATTTTAATAAGATTCCATATTTTTGGCTGGTACCGTTTTGCATAATTGCAAAGTTCTACCAGAATATATTTGAAATCTAGGTAGTGTCTCGGATGTACCTGGGGTCGATTCCCAGATGCGACCGTTACCTTTTTTTTTATATTCTGTGTCTTTTTCTGTTCCATATTTCATTTTAGATTTGTTAATATTATCTTCAATGTTTTAATATTGCAACGAGGTTTATAAGCTTCATTATGTTATTCCAATGAATTATATATTTTTAAATATAAAAATAGATTTTCGGTTGTGTAATTAGCACCAAAAAATTAATTAAAAATGGGAAATGAAAAAAAAACACGCAACCCCTTGATCAATTCACAGAAATATTTTAATGCCACTAGACTCGAGGGGCTTGAAGCCTGGAGCAATGATTGATCTAAAATATTTACATCCGTTGATTTAATTAAATGCCTAATTTTAAAATATGCAATAATCCAGGCGAAAGTCGACAATATAAAATAAGCTCAGAGGTTTCTTCTTTATCATAATTAATAATAATAATAAATGTTTTATATTTCTCTGTTACAACAAATTAAATAAAAAAATGTCCTAATGGGATTTCTCGTGCTGAGGATTTCATTGAAATGATAATAGTAACCCTGAAATACGCGTATTGAATGCCTATTATATAATTGATCTAGGTCGAATTATGTTGCGGAAAACTATTTAATTCCAATAACTGTCCAACTTGCAAAACTCGTGGACCTCTGATTAATATTCACCCTTTTGCTGAAGTCATAAACCACCGTCACTTTGATGAGTCCAACAATTTATTTTTGACAAGCTAACCGGTTTCGACATAAGCCGTGTCTTCGTCGGGGCAGACATAACAGATTATATTACATGCCTTGATAATGGACGGTTCCGCCGAAACCGGTGGGCGATTTAAAATTTTTTTTAAATTTATTAGCATCCATGTAAACATTGTACATGAATTTGACTTGTCTAATAAATACAATAAATTAAGTACAAAGCATATTATATAAAAAAGTATGAAAGTATGGTGCAAAAACATATTCAAATAAAGTCACACTGTTTACAGTCCTCTTCATTGAGGTTTCCTGCTCTAATGCGGCCTGCACTTGTAAAATCTAATTGTTTTAAATTGTCTTCATGTGTGCTAGTTGATTATCTGTTCTCTTAAATATCAGCCATGTTTTGACTGTAGTTTTAAATAAATTCATTTCTAATCATTGCAGAAGATAATATTAACACATCCCAAATGAACCACGAAACCGATACAACAACAGAAATTAAAAAGATTTCAGTCGCATCTGGGACTCTAACCCAGGACCTCTACCTATCCGGGGTAACCGCTTAACCAACTTAACTAATGAGACCAGTTCAATTTACGCCATTTACACCGATATCATACTTCAAGTTCAAGACTTGTTAATATTATCCTCCATTTTTTAAATCCCATATTATTGGCTGCTATCCTTATGATGATTGCAAAGTTTCATCCCGAACTCAATTGCAATCGGAACAGAGTCTCAGATATACCTACCCGATTTTTATTTATATGAGACATCTATTGACTTATTTTACAAGTCTGGAAAGAAATATTCAATTTATTTTTTATAACTTATGGTATTGAAGTTTGGAAACCTCATTGTAATATTTAATCATTGAAGAAGATAATATTAACACATCCCAAATGAACCACGAAACCAAAAAAAAAACAACAGAAATTAAAAAGATTTTAGTCGCATCTGGGACTCGAACCCAGAAACTCTACCTATCCGGGGTAACCGCTTAACCAACTTAGCTAATGAGACCAGTTCAATTTACGCTAAATTTAATTGCTTTTTAAATTTAATTTTAATTTCTGTTGTTTTTTCGGTTTCGTGGTTCATTTGGTTAATATTATCTTCTTCAATGATTAAATATTACAATGAGGATTACAAACTTTCAATAAGTTATAAAAAATAAATTGAAATTCATTTCTGTTACTTTGTATTGATTTGGTAGGACATTATATAATTTCAAAGGATGAAATTTATAGTTTCTCGAAAAGGGAATATAGTTTCTCCAATTTGGGAATAACAAGTATATTATAACGTATTGCCCTGGTTCAGGTTGCCTGGGTTATTATATATGTGTGTGTATTATATTGAGCAGTGGAGCATTGTGACATTTTTTTGAGTTTAAATAAAACGTATTTTTAGTAAAGATTTGTACGTAAAAAACTTGAAGGTTTTAAAATATTTACTATAAAGTATACATCACAAACTAACTTTACAGATTTGGTTTATTTACACATCTTCTAAGACTGCTTCATTTGTGCTTGCCTAATGCCCTCTATACTCTTTGAAGGGAATATCCCCAAGGGATGCAGGCACGTAAAAGTGTCCGAGTTTGGGGTGACTTTTTAAGGGAAGCGCTCAGGGAGGAACGGGAGTCGCCTGGCGTCAGTACGACGCGAACTTTCACCGCGTAAAGCACTCGTTGCGGGAACTCTCAACCAAAACTTACGCACCGCGTGAACTAAACATCGCGTAAACGTATTTAATAAGAAAAGTTTCCTTCGCGATATTATTAGTCTATTTGAAAGTGTACTAAATACTTGTTTTAACTTCTTAGCACGTATCATCGTTTGTACGTGACGTTATTTAGTATTTCTACGATGATTTTTGGAAATAAATAACGTTTTAAACAAAACTTTTCGAAGCGTGATTTTTACAAGTGTCTTCGATTCGATCAGAATGAATCCGAAAAGTGTTGTGTGGTGTCTATGGATTATTTCACTAAATAGTTTATGCTGTTGCGGTCGAAGTGATCATAACAAATTTATATCCGTTCCAAAAATACATTCCACGTCACTGCACGGACCTAGGGACCGCACGCATTTCATTCCAAAATACATATCTTCCCAAGAAATTAATGATTACGACACGTTTAATAATGGACAAACAAATAAATCTGAAAAACAATTGTTGGTAAACACAACTAAACAAGACACATATCCAATAAACAAACATCTCCGAAGTGTTCGCAGGTTCAAAAGGGGTGCTTTAAATATTATTTTGAGTGATAAATTAAATTATTCATTAACGATTATTAGTCCCGACGAACAATTCAATGTGTCGAGAAAGGGACGTGCGGCGCGTAATATGGCACTCGTAGAAACTCACAGTAATTTATATGGGGAAACGAATTCATCTCAGAATCATTACAATCAAGACATAGCGGGAAACAGTTTACACAATAACAGCGATCACAAAGACACGGAAGAGAAGACTATACAGAATAAAGAGAACCGGGGTCCCGCTGTGAGCAATAAGCACATCTGGATCAAGGAGCGAGATCATGTTGCCCCTTCTCCTACCAGTTTTAACGAGAGCGATGTGGCTAATGATAATGAGACATTCATGGCTCTGATCGAGCAGTTTAAGCGGGTGTATCCCATCTCCCTGTGGAAGGAGAATGGCTGGTTCGAGGAGGATTACCTGTACATCATCAACGCCCATTGGCTGCAGTTCCCGCCACCCTCGAAGGCTTCTCATTACACGTTGGCAGTGGTGTATATTTTCGTTCTGACTGCTGGCATCTCGGGCAATGCTCTTGTAATATTCATGTTTTTTAAGTGAGTATTTCTCTAAAATATTATTCAATTTATATTAATTAGTATATTGCTTTCTGTTTCGACTGATAAAATCCGCTCTGAACACTATTATGGTTAATAGCACCGCGAAACAAAACAAAAATACTGAAACTAAGCTTTTAATACATAGCACCATACTTATTAAGTGTTATATCTGTGATCTTGGGTCAAAACGCCACATTTTTAAGAAGAACAGTTTGAAACTTGAAAAGGCCCCAGTAAATAAATAATAAAAAAAAACTTGTTTCACCACTAGAAGTCTGGACAAGTCAGTAGTAGTCAGTGGCGTGCATCTCCTTGACCATTGGTAGGCTGTGCGTAGTTTTTCAAGTTTGGGTATTAATTATGCATTGTATATTTTGAAAACGACTATTTTATTATCATCTTCCTCTGATTGTTATGAATATTGAAGAAAAATTGACGCCATTTTTAATGTTGCATTAAATTACATTTCTCAAATGTGCCAAATGTATAAAATGGATAATTAAAATATAGGTTGTTAGGTTGTTAGTTTGGGTTTTTATTTCTTAAAAAAAAACAAGCTAAGAACCTACAATCTATTCTTTTACTTCTGCATACGCAAATATACGTATATATATATATTTTGTGAAACAGAAAGATTTTTTTTCTTTTTTAAAAATGATCAGTTTTTCAACTTGAAATAATTACTTATGGTTCATTTTTCTTAGGGTAGGCACATCTTTAGATCCTTTATGGATAGCATGCCAGTATGGGTAGTAAGCCACTGTTAGAAGTAATCAAGGATTAAATAAACACGAATATTTAAAATCGTGCACACATTTTCACATATAACAATTTTTTATGAAAAAGGGCTAAAGTTATACAATTTAGACTCGTTTCGAACTTAAACTAAGAACCTAATAGCCTATTTTAAATATTTGACAATGTATTAATTATATATAAAATAGACTATTAGGTTCTTAATTTGGGTTTAGAAAAAACAACTAAAACAAACACCCAAAAATTCCATGCAAAAACTTCAAACTTTACTAAGCTTTAAATGAATTTATACGCATTATTTTACTTCCCCGTCGAAGTAAATACTTGTTTCTTGTTGTAATTCAGTAAAATCGAAGTATTATTTTTAAAAATCTATGCGTTAATACGCAGTATTTTAAATATGATTAAATATTAGTTAACAGCAGAACGAGTCTAAACTGTAAAACTTTATCAAAAAGGAAAAATGAGGACTGTATTTAAAACGCCTAAATATTCATGATGATATAATAATTAAACATTTATTTTTCAATAACTTCTTATTTTACATATTTTATTTTAACGTATTTTTAGTAATTCACATAGTTTTAGTAATTGACAAAAAGGTCACTTCTCAGCTATACACCCCGGAGCCCGGAGTGTAGCTGGTTTTCAGCAGAGCTTACAAAAAATAAATGAAGTTTCATAAAGGTTTATAAAATTTTAATGAAGTTACATAAAGTCTGCACTTAAATCAAATTAAATGAGAAAAATAATTAAATCTATAAATAAAATTTCGAAGATTGTTTTACAAAATCACCAACACAAGTAAACACTTTATAATTTATCAATTTTGTGCAGTCAGCAACTATTCGGTGGAGAGCTTCATGAAGCACTGCAGCGATGTTGACCTTCGAATAAACAGTGGTATTTCTTTCCAAAGTTTTGTAGAGGATTAACTGTACCCTCAAATACAGCGGTTATCTGGGGGGAACAAGCAAATGTTTTTGTTTTCTTATATAAACTTCTGCAACAATATCTATTGATAATCGTCAAATAATATGATAATAACCTGTTGAACGGTCATATCAGTAATCCAGAAATCTTAGAAAATCATACCTTTTATATTTGTGATTACTTTATGGTACTGTAGCGCGTGTGCCCAACCTCATTTACAGAAGTAATGCACTATTGTATTGCCAACCTGTACATAGCCATAATATGTACGTATGACATTATTAAATTTGGCATGAAATTATTATATAATATATTTTCATAGAAAGCAATTACTTTGTGGTTTGACATATTAATTAAGTAAAACCGACACTTTGTTTTAAACCACCAGTTTATTTTTAAATTATCACAAACCGGTTTTGCATATATTAAGCTTCATCAGAGTAAAACTTAAAACTAAATAAAAATACATAGAGTAAGCATACATATTGTTGGTATGTACAAAAGGAACAGTACAAAATATAAAACAAAACAATGGAACAAAGAGACAGAGATATGCTTGCATGTAATAGAATGGAACAAAACATAAAAAAGATTGAACGTCAAAGGAGGGATTAAGGGGAAGTGAAAATTTTCAAATTAATGGGAAATATAAATTATAATGGCTTTGTAATTTCATACTTATTTCTAATGCTTCTAAATTATCCGATGAAGCTTGAGTTAAGCGAAACCGGTTAGTGATAAAAGTTTAAATCAAAGTGTTTCTTTTATCTAACATCATAAAAAAGAAAAAGTTAAAAAATTGGATTAACACATGAAAAGTGGATACCTGCATACTTGCCCCGGTATTTTTTTATAAACTGATTTAATGATAAATAATACTATTTCACTAATCGTTATCTCAAATATGAGTATGAAATGAGAGAATAGAGGAGTAACGGATATGAGTTTAACAGAAAACAAAGCCCAAAACTGTATCTTTTTTAATAGTCGGAAATAAACAAAATTGCCTATACACTCGAGCTTTTATCTCATAAACTACCAAAATGATTTATTCGGTGCTAACATTCGACAGGAACGTAAACAAATATTATTTAAAAATAACTCCAGATTCTAGCACTGGGCGGAAGCTCACCCTCTCTCAAACAAAACGCCATCTATGGTTTGGCAATAAAATGGAGACATTTCATAAAGTGGAACTAAATGTGTTCATTAATAGGACACCACCAAGCTATTGAAATGTGATCTACATTCTTTTTTTTCACATTCGAGTTTAACATTTCGTTTTAAAGAAACAATCCAAAACAACATAACTCGATTATATTAACTTTTTTTTTTTAAATATTAATTTTGATAATCTTTTTTTATTTTATTTTCATTTACTAACTAATACGTGGATTTTTTGATACATACATTTCAAAAATATAAAAATTCACGATCTAAAATTGTACTTTCTTAAACTTGTTTTGATTTTCCTATGAGCCATCTAGTTTTGTCATTTAAAACCCACTTAACCCTCAATTTTGTCTACATTTAAATGTCAGACTGTACTAGATATAAAATAAAATGAAATAGGACTATTGGCGATTTCCTAATGTGTGACTAGTTATTATAATAACTATTCCAAGTTATGTAATTATAATAAATTAACAACTTTTTAGTATTATTTCATCTCAGAACCGAAACAGGAAAGCTCTCGGTAGGTAATAAAAATAACAATATTTTACAATTTCTTGGGAAATTATAAAAATAAAATCAACATAGTATTAACATTTTCCCTACTCCAAAAAAATGTATTTGTAAGACTCCTTAATTCTTTAATTAGATATTTAACCACATGTCATGAAATAATAATAATACTTTTTTTTTTATAAATAATCATCGAAATAAAACAGCGATATCAGATAAACGCGACAAATGAATAATTACAATCGGTCAGATTGAGGTAACACATATAAATAAATATTTCAGGGGATAGAAAATGGTAACGCTGGCGTGTCATTTTGGAAACGAGTGGAAGTTTTTGAACTCGGTATTGCGACGGTTAAAGTGATCAATTTATACGTGTTCATAAATTCTATTGTTTTTTTTTTCGCTGACTGGAATCTGTCTAATTAATCGATCCAATTATACTTCAAATCATGTGAAAAAATGCAATATTCGCGTTTTGTTATATCTCCTTGATCTCAATTTCACAAAGACTCCGTATTATCTTGAATTTTATCTTTGTTCATTTTCTCGCTCATAAGGCTTCTTCATTGGAAATTAAATTTATTTCTTGTAATACGTACATATCTTCTCAACGTGTAATATATCTTACTTATTCTAACTACGTATCTCATTTTTTATCTTAATTTAATTTATTTAGATAAAAAAAAAAAAAATTATGTGTGTAGTGGAATTATTTACATTTTTTTATATTTAAAAAAAAACTTATAGTTTAGGAAATATTCAACGTCATTTTAAAACGATTGTGCCTCTGAGTTGTAAATAATTAATTAGTATGTAGAGTGTAGACAAATGAAACATTTTTGTTACCTTATAAACTTTTTTTATTTACACATACATTGAGAAATTTTGGGACGATAAAAACATATATAATATATACTTTTTGATTAGAATTTGCTTGTAATATGTAAGGATGTACATTATTCTGTAAATACAAATAATAAAACATACGAAATAACAATAAATATTTTGTGTTTTTCACGGTAGTAGAGGAATCGAATCACAGAAATCCAAATGGCGCGAACATCGGTTTTTGTTTACGATATGAAGTGTGTGCGCAGCGCATTCAACCCAACGAAAAAAAAACGTGTTGCCAGGGAAAGATCACTAAATCATTTAAAAAAGCCGCAAATGGATAGAGTTAGAACTTTCTTTGTAAATAATTCGCAAAGTTCGTGTATTTTTTAAATTGTTCTTGGTGAGAAAGGGTTAAAGTAGTTTTTTTATCATTCTAATATTGTATTACCTACAAAGGATATCAATTTTTACTTTGTTATTTACACACGTTCTTAACTTCGATATTTCCATATTTTGTTGATTTACACGCTCAATTTCTCATAGTGTAATTTATGTCCTATGCTTTCAATTAAAACACATAAAAGCCGAGTGGCGTTAATGATTAAAAGTAGAATGAAATAAAATTTACCAATTGCTAAACTACTGTATTAAATTACGACCGGTCTGGTAGATAATTTAATTTCCTTATTCCCTCTTGCCGTGACAAGCGAAAAGCGTTTTCATTGAATGCGGAAGCACTAGTCCCATGACAACGCGAACCTACTTAATAATTCCATATCTTGAACTTTGACCAGTGCGTAGATTGCGTAGGAGGATTTCGAAAGACAGAGAATTCTTGATAATATGATATGTTTAAATCCCTTTATAAATTGTTTTCACAAAATTTATTTTCGACTGAACTCATTTCACCCTGGAACAGGCATCTTTAGACTCTTGTCTAGAACTCTGTTTTGGATATGAGATGGAGTTTTTAGGATGCAATAATTTCAAAACCGTTAGTCTTTCCTCTTTTAAAATTTGGCACATATTTATTAAACCTTTAAAAACATGTACAATTTTTATAACAGAAAAAAAAACATTGACACGTTAACTGCCTAGCCATCACGCCGTTTTCTCAACATGGGTAGGCAGAGAGGACGGACCACCAAACAACTCGATTTCCGCATTTGCTTCATTCACATTCATACAACGTCTCATACATTCTCTTCTGTTATTCCAACTTCTGACATGGCCCGACTTAAGTATTGGATTCACTTGTTCGTGCCATGTCATCCTCGGACTTCCCTAGCTTCTTCTTCATTCGCATTCTGGCATTCGCTCTACATGCTCAAAATCTAAGTGCCCCTTTCTTAATCTTACTCCATTGTGGACTAGTTATGGTTTCGTATATTTGAATATAGTCGTATACTGAATATACATCAAAATCTTTCTGCGCAGAAAACATCCCCTATTGGCTTTCAGTCTTCCGTAAGTTGTAGGTATATGAAGAAAAAATCCGAAAATGCTCTTAACCTTTATGAGTTTTGTGATCGTCAGTGTCAGATTCGACCACATTTTTTTTCGCAAAATGGCGCCGTGTTACATTTTTTTTTCGATCATTTCATTATCCTTTATCCAATTTATATAAAAAACATTAAGATGGTATCGACCCAATTCTTCCACCGGTGTTAAAAAAGGTTAACTGAAGGTATATACGAAATCTGAGCTCAATCAAGTCAATTGGTTATCGAGATAACGTGGTTGCCAATTTGTAAAATACAGTTTTGAGAAAACTGCGTTCAATGTATTTCTTATACCAGTCGATGAGGTTTAAATGAAATTATTTATACTTACCGGTTGATCAGCCAACCCAGATTCACAAACAACTTCCTCCTCTCTCTTGTAAAGTGGATTATTGTCAGATAGGGTTTTTCTTCTTCAGTCTTCGCTTTATGTTCCCTTTACGTTCTTGTTACGTGTGTCCTTCTCACTACATCTCAGCTACTAGCACAGGTGCGTTTCGGCCGCGCTCCCCCAGCCATAGTTCTATAACTCATCTAATTTTATGAATATGCAAAAAATTAAAAAACGATAAATTCTAAGTTGATTTATTATCTTCTGGAACACATACTGATAAGTTGAATAATTATTTTTAATGTAATGTCTATATTGTTGTCAGCCTAATTTTTAACACTTTTAGAGAGTGCAACCGGTAAATCAAAATTAAATTACTGAATATAAGTTTTAATTATTTTAAGTAATAATTTTATTTTAAATTGGAATCCTACCATGAAATAAATCAGTTTTAAAAGTAGAAATTAGCCATAAATATATATTTTTTCTGTTACGAATGATGAGAGAGTTTTTATTTATACGATTATTATCTGAAGTCATTCCTTATAGCAAAAGTCTTTTAAAAGAGATTTAACTACCAAATTGGAGGCTCTGAAATCCAATTTTTGGACATATTTGTTTAAATCTCTGCAATTAATTGATTTAAAAGATCGACTTATCTCTTCAGCAAGCTAATCCTGACTAAATTAATTAAATGATTTCATTTAATTACGAAGGGCTTAGTTCAAATTCTCATTATTCAAGTTGATGCTTAAAGTCAGCAAACATCCACCAAAATTATTAACGTGGGTCTGTTAAACTTTTACGTTGGGATTGTGATATTAATTATAGCAATATTGTTCATGCTTATTTGAATACAACATCTGTGGGTTATAATTGGAAGTTTTAATTATATTGAATATTGAGCTCGGCACGAGGCAATTTGGGAAGTTTGGAATTTGGGTCTCCTCTTGCCATATTAAAACATAGTAGCGCCCGCCGCCAGCTATTCTCTCCTAGAGAACCACACACACAGTAAATAGGTAGTAAGAATCTGGAAACTGATTCAACTATCAAATCAAATATAGTATCCAGTACAGTTATTTCACTATGATGTCTTGTAACAACAGAAGATATATTAATTAAATTCAACAGCTGTTTCAAATCGCTATAATATAGTAATATATGTAGTTTTTCAAGTTCAGGTATTAATTGTGTATTGAATATTTAAAAATTACTATTTTATTATCATCTTCCGCCGATTGTTTTGGCCAACTCAATAAATAAGCTTACAAGTTCCTTATTAAATATATGGAAAATGAATCTTGATCGCAGAAATTTGTGCCCTTTTAAAATTTGTCTTTGCTGACTTTTCTTAGTAGGCACATCTTTTCATCCTCTATGAACTGCACGCTACTGGTCCCAACCCAAAGATACTAGAAATTAAAGAAATCTCGGTTTTGAACACTCAAAGAGGTAAACTAAAATATGTGTAGTGTGATTTCAATTTTTTTATATTAATTCAAAATGGAATGACGTTTCTCCTCGGGACAAACGTTAACAACAAATACACAAAGAAATATTGAATGTTATTTATTTAACTTTTCAGGAAACCCTTGGGATTTTTTTTCCTTCATGGTCAACCTCGTCTTTGGGGATTATCTTTTTAAGGAAAGGAATGAGTTAAGGCGATCCACCGGCTAAAATTCCAACGAAATCACGCGCTCCTTATGTAGGTGGCTACAAGGTTGAGATTCCCGCTTAACATCGGCAGCATGTTTCGATTTATGCAAAAAAATCATCACAAAAATGCGTGTTTTAATTTATTCTGTAAAGCTAAGACATAATTATTAAAATGGTATACGGTCATATTCTAAAAAACTTAATTTGCCACAATGAACAATACGACAATTTCGGAAAAAGGGTTCGTAATTACGAGATTTTGCGCATTAAACATTTTTTTAATGTCTGATATTTTATTTTTTTCTAGGCATATAAAAATACACACCAAAAAAATGCCGGGTTGAACAATTGCCAAGGTGTGTTCTATTTGCAGTATTTAATTAAATCATCTGTGATGTGCCATCAAATTCTCAGACCGAAAACCCATGATTTTGCATTACTTCCCCTTGCATCGCCTTAACCTGGATCTTTATGAGATCCATGTTGTGGGAAGGAGGAATACGGAGGGTGACAAATAATTTTACAGCCGTGCTTTGAATATGAGATCGAGTCATAAAAACGCTTGTTTTCGTTCTGACAAAGAACAGTTCTGGAACTGAACCGCCAACCTAATTGTAAAATCGCATACCAAAATCAAACCTGGTGGTCATGTGAAAATATACCCAATTTATGTAAACATCCCCTTGCCGGGTAATAAAGCAGCCTAAATGGGCGACCTTTTTACATGTTTTTTTTATACGATTTGTTCTTCAGTTCTTTTCCCCTTAAGTGTTCGCCATTACTACGCTTTCCGCTACATGCCCAGACCTACAGAATGTTGAAATTTTGACGTTATCCCTTAACCCTATTTCCCTTTGAAACTGATATCAAATAATGATAACGACAATAAAAAAGCGATAGTCAAAACTTTGTGATGCCGTCTGAAAACATTCAATTCTTACGCAATCAATTCATTAATTTCATTACTTTAAAATATGACTAGGCATGTATTTCGAAGCTTGATTTTCCAATATTTTCTTTACGGGCATGTGTATTAAGATTCTGGTTTCAAATGACATTTTCAGTGTTCCAAGATGCGCCTTGTTTATGCTATAGGTATATATTTCCTAATATAAATAGGATGCGCCATAAGAAAGCCGATAGGGGAGGGGGTGCACTGCAAACCAAGTACCCAAAAGCTCGGTTTTTGGAAAATTTTCGCCATGAATCGCTTTATGAGGTAACAATGTGGATGCCGTGTTAAACAGTTTTACAAACATAACGACACCTATGGGATCGTTCTGCGCTTTTTTGTGCGCATTTCTGATTACAGAACTTAAATCAGTGTCCTAGTACGAATTTCATTAAATGGTTAATCAAGAAGTCTGAGGAGACCGTTTCAATCCTAAATCAGAAAGAAAAAAAAATAGCCACGGAGCAGGAATAGTGAAGATAGCGTCGCGCAAGTTAACGCGACTGTATGAGAAGATCCTGGCTTGTCAATGCAGAAACGTTCGACTGCTGTGACGATACCCGAATCAAATTTGCATTAAAAATTGAATTGGATTATAACAACAGAACTTGGATGCAGCAATATGGGGCAACCTGTCATACACCCAATGTGACCATACTGCTGGTCAAAGACATGTTCTCTAACTAACTGATTATCGTGATGAAACGAAATTCCACAGCCCTCGTGCATTCCAGACTCGACACACTTCTTGATTTTTGAATGGGTTTAATTCGAAAGTCGGGTATACTTGAATATACCAGCCACCAACCCCAACTGTACCACCATACCCTTGACTCTGCAGAAACGGACGGTTCATTTGATAGATTCCCCATCTAAACAAACGGATTCCAATCTTTATAGCACAGGCGTCGGGCGGGAATGCTGTCCTTGTTCTACCGGTATTTCAATGGAAGATGCTCTGAGGAACTAGCGTCACTGATCCCTTCGGCACCGGTGCACAGTCCGGAAACACGCCAAACGCGCGCCCAATATTTGTCCACGGTTGAAAGTTGTCACATGGGAACGGATCGTTTCTATGACTCGTTCTAACAGCCCGGCTGTGAAATGATTTTGCCAGCCTTTGTGATTCTTGCCTCCTACATCATGGGCCTATTCAAGACCCAGGTTTACTCCTTCCTCTCCTCAAAAAGACCCTCCACACAGCATTTTTAAATATGAGATTATTTTCCTCAGGGCCTCCTATGTGGAATTAATGAAAAATAATTTAAAGGCAAATATTCGTCAAAATGTCATCCAACATCTCGTGCGCTTTGCGTCAAGGAGAATTTTGGTGCCAGATTCGAGAAATGCCAGTGGCGTGATAGTGGATATTTAGGCAACATTATTTTGAAGGAACATATTTCCTGTTTATCTACTTTTATTCAAATATACATTAATTTTCGTACGATTTATAGTTTTCTTTTTGTAGAATTTTCCAAAGCGCACAAACTCATGATGATCCATTTAGATAAATAGAACCGAAGTTTGGGAAATATGCCTTGTTTTGATGAATGGCATTAAAAATCACGATTTACAACATATTCACCTTCGATTTCTGGGATTAAATTTTATAAGTTCTTCATATTTAGTACATTTTTCTTACTCTTTTTCTCATACCACTTGAAATTAACCGACGACGGTTGTGAGCGCCATGAACCAACATGCCTTGATACATTTGGACAGTTACGTAAATTAACATAATTTAAATAATGTAGCTATAATAACCTACAAGTATATTTTTCAAATAAACTTTAATTGTCATGTTCAAATAAACAATTTTACCGAAACATGTTTTTGGGGAACTCTAGTTATTCTAGGCTCCTTTACCATTGATTGTGTAAGAAATTTTCAGGAGGAGGAGGTAAATTGTATTAACCTATTTACTACCTATAAATAATATTCACTATTCAAGATATTAATTTCATCAAATATTTGTTAGAGACCCGTGCAGGATAGAGGTCGAGTTGAATTAAAGCATTCAGCCGTCTTTCTCGTGTTGTTCAATGGAAACATTATTATTAGTATTGTGGTTGCGAAGGTTTAAGAGCCTTATTCCTTACCATATATAGGGTGTTTTTTTAGAGGTATACAAATTCAAAATGATTGAACGATACACGGGGATTAGTTTCGATTTTCAAGAAAACGGGTTTCATTAATGTAGATATAATAAAAAAATAACAAAAAACGCACAACGCTTTATGGAAATATTTGTTAAAATTTATAATAATAATAATTTTTTATATCATTTGAAAAATTGACAAGAATAGATGTTACTTGGCGTGGCTGGTAATGGAACTCGGAACTTTCCGCTAGCCGAATTGGGCTTACCACTGAGCAATCGTATCGACATTTAAACCTCCAGTATTTATTAACCGCATATGGTATCTTTCAAATGTATTAACTCTATTTCACCTTGTTTTCGCTAGACGCCTTTATATTGTTAATGCAAGCGAGGTAGTTTAAATTACAAATTTACCGAGTGACGTCGTAGAATTCATTGCCATGTTTTTCACTTTTCTGCGAAAGACGAACTTTACTGGTTATTTAAAAATATATATAAAAATGAGGAAAAATATGGTCACGAGGAATTTTGTATTACCGTACTCTTTTTTGATATTGACAAATCGTTGTGGAATTCGGAAAATCCCGGAAATCGTTTATATTACAGTCGCTTTATTTGCGATATATATTTAATAAAACAGTAGAACCTCCGTTATCCAAACCACGATTAACAGAATTTTTGATTATACAGATTGCATTTTTTTTAACCGCACAGCAGAACTTAGGCAAATGAAACAAAACAAACACATTTTATTGAACTTTGCATAATTTCTTATGTAAAAGGGCATTGAAAGAGTTTTAATTTCATTCTAAAGCTCAAAGGTTAGAAACAAATAATATAAAACAGAGAAATGGCACACTAGGAATTCAAAAATAAACACACAATAAATTACATATCATAAATCGAATCCCCTCTCGATCCTATCCTAGCATGCTATCTCGCATTATTCTTCTACAGGGCATTCCCACCCATAGAAACGTGTCTCAGTGATCGAGGGGTAAGGTCCTTAACTACGAATCTGGAGGTCTCGGGTTCAAATCCCGGCGTGCGCAAGTCAATTTTATTTAATTAAAATGTTTTAATTCAAATAAATAATACGAATATAGCACAATGCAGCACGAAACCCATCTAGTTGAAAAAACAGACCATACTAGGAGAGACTACATGAATGACAACCAAGTAGTTCAAAATAGGGAAATTCTAAGTGCATTATCAAGGCTTCTTTTCAATGAATACAAGGGTAAAGGTTGAATATCACGAAGGTGAAGTTTATTAAATTTCCAGAAATATTTCCTTACAAAAATAACTTTTTCATATCACAACAACTATAATAGGAGTTTCTCACAATATTATGTTTGCGTATATTGATCGTGAACAACAATCATTTAGAATGAAATATTTATTTGACGTAGATACTCTTTTTGATAATATTAATAAAAAATATCAAAGCAGTTAAAACTCACTTTAAAACACGCGATTTATAGATCGGTGACATGTTATTACAGTTAAACGTATTTCCCGAATAGTGTGAACATTCGGGAAAATTCATACTCCCATGTGCATGACCTACTTCATTCTTTCACAGTTGGTAGTCTGTTAACATAAGAAATATGTACTGCGAACAATTTACCAATAAATTCAACAAGGGTGGTAAGGAATATGTACGAGTATAAGGTTTCCAATGACAAAAGTTCTAAGACTGAATGCTTTTAATTTCGTGAAATTTGGTACGTACTTCATAGAATTTAAAAGATTACCGTTTGAGGATTTTCATCAGACATTTTCCTAACTATCCGTATAAAATTTACAGATTAATTATTTGTTGTATTACTTACGTTAGCGACCTGCAATCCGACGTCAAGATACTTATTTGGGTGCTCGTCCTCAAGAATTAAAAACAAGTTTAATGTTAACTTATTACATAAAACTTATTACATACATGTATAAATAATGAATACTGGAAAGGTTTATAAGCATTTGGTATCCCCTACCCCCACCCTTACAGCTACCCCTACAGCAACCCCTACCCTATCCCAACAGCTACCCCTACCCCTGCCCTACCTCTACAGCTACATCTATCCCTACCCTTACAGCTACCCCTACCCCTACCCCTACAGCTACGTAACCCATTCTAGTGCTGAGATAATGCGCAAAAATTAAACAAACAAATATACAAAACTAAAAATGTACATAGTAGATTGTGAGACTTTTCTTTAACAGTTGTGAAGTGATAAACTTATTTAAAGTTATAAAGAAAGATTTTCTGAAACATGAGAAATTCCAACTACCTACACAGTTTTCAACCCCCTACGCCCTTTTATTTTTTGTTTATTGTGCCTCGGGCCTTCTTATTTTGAAGTACTTCGTAACCCTTGTTTTATTTGTAGTCCTGTCTCTCCTCATACAGTGTATCTATTTCAACTAGACTGGTTTCCTTCAACATCGCTATAATTCTAAGAACTATTTGTGCAGTATTCTGAGAACATGCTCATCCGAGGCGTTTCTATGTTCATGGGTTCCATGTTTATTGAATAGTGGGGCTTATATCTTCTTAAAGAACTATTTGTGCAGTATTCTGAGAACATGCTCATCCGAGGTGTTTCTATGTTCATGGGTTCCATGTTTATTGAATAGTGGGGCTTCTATCTTCTTAAAGAACTATTTGTGCAGTATTCTGAGAACATGCTCATCCGAGGCGTTTCTATGTTCATGGGTTCCATGTTTATTGAATAGTGGGGCTTCTATCTTCTTAAAGAACTATTTGTGCAGTATTCTGAGAACATGCTCATCCGATGCGTTACTATGTTCATGGGTTCCATGTTTATTGAATAGTGGGGCTTCTATCTTCTTAAAGAACTATTTGTGCAGTATTCTGAGAACATGCTCATCCGAGGTGTTTCTATGTTCATGGGTTCCATGTTTATTGAATAGTGGGGCTTCTATCTTCTTCCTGAGGTAAGAATGATTTGGACGATTTCGTATTCTATACCATCATTTACCAAATTTAATATCTGTAACTCACCTTTTCAATAACGTTTTTCTTCAGCATATAAGCCCTACAGTTTTTTCGACATTCTAACAGAAAACTTAGAACGTTTTACGAAAATGACCATAAACGTTCCACAGTATGTGAGTATTAAAAATCAAATTGTTTCAATGTGTGTTTTATACAATTCCTTGGAAAATATGGCATTTAGAATCATATCAATTGTTCATGGGAAAGATACTTACGACCTACTAAACTACTGTCATTTGAAAAGAAAACTAACAAAAGCGTTTAATGTTCATTCCGAAATTTCCAGCGCTTTTTTTGTGCCTTCGCCGCCCGCTTACTGTCCTTCATTGCCCCTCCTGTTGTCCACCCCCCTAGAGTTATTCAACGCCCCCAGGGTAGAACTAGCATCCACTCTGGGAATCACTGTCCTACATCAACTTCTTCTATGTATAATTGAGTAACTCAAAAAATTCATTTGATTTCGTCCTCGTACAAAAAATACATACATTTTAGTTATTTTCTAGCTTTGTTAAACGACCTCGAGGTGATATTTGGCAAATATGAACGTATATAAATTATTTGCATTATTATTATCATACTTCAAAAAAGTGTACATAAATTTATATCGACGACACTATTAATGTGCATTAATTTTTGTTTTTGATTTATTAAAATATCCATAATTATGTATTTAAAAAACACTTTGCATTGTGGTACATACTAGTATGTTTGTCTGGAATTTAGAATACTCTGAGGATAATAATTTTATCAGTTGGTGAAAAAAAAGAGATAAAAATTCAGTTTTGAAATTTGAAGGCCTGAAAAGTGTTTGTCCTGTAGCAAATTTCCATACTATTATGGTAATCCTAATCAAACCAATGGCAAACTGTAAATGCTCGAATGTTAGACCAACAAAAAAAGGCGAAAAGAAAAAAAAATGTTTTCAATTTTCCTCTAGTATATTTTTATTTTACTGAAATGTTCAATTCTTTTTTCTTATTTTTAATAACACAGCGATGTATGAATTCTTCTATACGACTGGTACGAGTGGTAACTGATTTTTTGCTGTTAGGGTTAGCAATTTTGTTTTTAATTTCTTAATTTCTTGAACAGAAGAATGCTTAGAAAGGACATAACATAGTAGGTTAAATTAAACTATGTACGAGTATATGTCAGTTACTCTCGTTGTAAATTCTTTATCTTCGCCATGTGACGAAGGGTTATAAGACATTAAAAGTGCTGTCAGACGAATAAAAACGATAAAAATCATGGTCAGCTGTTAAAAAATGCTGAAGGAGACAATACTATTGAAAACAGAACGCGGACAAAATCGGGTACAAAAATCTTAAGTAAAAGCTTTTATTTGATTTTAATTCGTATTTCAAGGGGAAGTGAGTGAAGTTACACTTTACCTCTTGACTAATTTAATTTATATTTTCGATTATAATCGTTATGTTGGTACCATTTCGCAAATTCCGCCACAAATTAACAAAAGACAAAAAGATGAAATTTTATTTTTAGTAATTACAATAATAATCTAAATAACTTACAAAGTCGAAACATTATAATTGTGTTGAGAGAGTTGATAGTATTTTCATCACCTTTGACAGAAACAATTATTTAATAAATATGTACCAGTATATATACGTATCTATTATATTATTAAAATTAGTACACTCAGCATATTGTCTTTGCCATATTTTTCAAATACTGAATCCGGATAAAACATGCTTCATTGAAAGTTCTGTTATCATTTTAATTTTAACTCGTCGAACCACTCCTTGCAACACTCGTGTACCTACACATAAAATGTATACATAGAATAACTTTATACATAACTGATGCCTCGATTTTTTAAACTTATCTCGCTTTTCTTTCTGCACACAAAAAATGTGCTGCGAAATCCTAATCTCCCAAAAATGTTAAAAGTTAACACAGTTAAGAGTTTAAAAGTTTTCCAAGTAATTAATGCAATTACAGATTCAATCTAGGATATTGCCGAAATGATTAACATTAATGTTTCTTATCTTAAATATATTTTCTCCAGAACATTCTGATATTGCATTGTTCTATCCAAAAGAGCAATATTATCCGAAATCTGCTGACCGTGACCGCTCTGATGTTAGCTTATTCTAGTCACGTTACAATAGGGGCTATTCGATTCACTGAAATGTCTTTTGGGTCAGATGTGCTTTCTAAGTTTTGCCTCTGTGAGGAAATACAATCTACGTAATAAATAATTGATAATTGTCCGAGTTATCATTTGCATGAACACAGAATAAAGAAGAACACAAGAAATCCGATGTGGGCATGTTTCATAATACAAAGTCTGTCCATTCAGGCCTTAAATTTCTAATACAAAAAAAAAACTCATTTTTGTTTCACTTTCATAAAATAGAATAGCAATACATATGAAGGTACTGTAAAAGGGACAGAATGCTGTATTTTCATTGGCTTTCTCGGGGCTAGAACCAAAAGGTGTAAACTACTTCATATATGTATTAAACTATGGGTATCAATGATAGCATATGGATATATTCTTACTTTGGAAAAAAGAAGACAGTTCGTCGATTTAAAATACATGTACAAAATTATTCACAACAAGATCGAAACCACTCATTGTCCAAGTAATATTCACATCAATGTTCCTAATGGACGTTAGTTAACATTGAATCTTGCATATTAATAAAAAAGCATTTACTTTGTGACATATTCACGTATATCTATCATTATTTTGGATCGTAGTTTAGTTTTAATGGATTCCTGACGAAGAAAGGGTACTTCCAAAACCGGTGGTGATTTTTATATTATATAACAAATGTATGCGTTTATATTACATTTTATATTGAGTTATTTATTAACAATATTGTCTATTTCAATCCAATATCTCGAATATGTAGTTGTGCAATGATATAATAACGTGACGATATAACCTTCTTTATAAAGAGCCTCGCATTTTTTAATAACAAAATTAACCATATTCTATCACGTCATGAAAAATATTGGTGTTTTAGAAATACTGTAGCATTAGAATTGAAATTAAGACACTTTTGTACTGTAGCATTCTTTATTTTTTCTTCTCATATCTACAAACATCTAATAATATGTTTTGTGTTTATTGTACTTTATGATGTTAGATTTTAGAATTGTTATAGCACACTTGATCTTTTCTTCTCTTTCCGTATCTTATATTATGCTTTATGTCGTATTTCCTTAATTTCTTTTTTTCATTATTTAGCACCAAGTGATAACTTATAACTATACCAAAACTACGCATCCCGTGAAAAATTCTGTATTATTAACACTTACGATCTTTTCAATCCTAATTTTATAAAAATTAGTAAATTAATGCTCAATTTCAAGATTCAACACAATAAGTATAGGTACTTACGTAAAATGCGACAAGTTTCGTTTATTATTTCACATGAAAGGGATAATTTAATATCCGGAAATCTTTTGCATGGATATCGGTATGAAATAACTTCCATGCAACATATTATTAGTGGATTTCAACGCCGTTTTCAATTTATATTCATATATTGATTCTGTGGGTACATACGTTATTTATTTAAAACGTGATCAACAATTGTTTTTTTTTCCTTGGAGATGATACGCAAAAGTCTCGTAGGGCTAAACGAAACGTAATACAAGCTAACAGATGGCGCTGTTATAGGAAAAAAACTATTATAGAAAAAAATATCAATTTTAGTACGTTCTGCTTTTAACTATGAATTGTTTGTTGGGGGGTGCACGTACACACGGAATATGATACGGAATAAATTGTTACTGTCGATTTAAATCTCAAGTGATCCAAGAACGTTGTAAAAATACAATACATTGTTGTAAAACTAACGTGTAACAGTATTTTTATAAATTTCTTGAAGGACTTCAGCTTGTTTGTTGGGGGATGCACGTACACACGGAATATGATACGGAATAAATTGTTACTGTCGATTTAAAGCTCAAGTGATCCAAGAACGTTGTAAAAATACAATACATTGTTGTAAAACTAACGTGTACAGTATTTTTATAAATTTCTTGAAGGACTTCAGCTTGTTTGTTGGGGGGTGCACGTACACACGGAATATGATACGGAATAAATTGTTACTGTCAATTTAAAGCTCAAGTGATCCAAGAACGTTGTAAAAATACAATACATTGTTGTAAAACTAACGTGTACAGTATTTTTATAAATTTCTTGAAGGACTTCAGCTTTAAACTAACAATAACAATTTCCGTACGTACACTCGCCAACAAACAATTTTAAATAAATATTTAAAATCATTAAAATTACATAAACGTATTTTTTCTAAAATATTTGAATTAGCATCATCTATGAGCGCGTATCAAGTTTCGTTTAACCTTAAAGCACAATTTTACTAAAACCATAAAAGCGTGATTATTTTTAAACATTTTCATAAGCCTTTCAGCATCCAGCCACTATTTTTTTCTAGGTTTGCCGATTTTTGCTAACTCATCACCTATACGAAGCCAGTTCGCATCTGTGGGCGACCCCTGCATATATTTATAATCTAAAGACGTATTCGATGATCCCGTGGTTTCAACGGTAAACTGTAATTCGTACCACATGACCATCAAAGTTCCTCTTTAAGTTTCAGATTGTGAGGATAGCGTAGCCAAAATGGCCACAGAGATATTCCCACAATTAAATATTTTTTTAAAAATTCCAAAAAATACCGCGAAATGTATTTTATTCAGAAAGAACATTTCAATAGACATTAAAGACTTCAAAGGTGTATTCAAATTCCTTTAAAAAAATAGTACAGCACCAAAACGCTTAGGTTTGTCCGATCCGCTTGAGATTTTTTCATGTGTAAGTGAATTTTATTTCAAAGGATGCATATTCAAAATTTTTTCTGTAGAATTTTCATCTCCTCAGAGATAGTTTTGCCCATAAAATCGTGAATATAATACTCATTACACGTGTCTTAGGGATGACCATGGCGAAGCCTTCTGAGAACTTTCTTAGTACATCCTTCCTTATGGTTGAACTCTCTGTCACATAAAGATACATCGAAACTTTGCGAACCCCTTTCTTATTTTATTTGCAATATTTAATGAATTCAGATATTACCGTAATGATCACCCCACCTCGTAACTTATATTACCTGGGTTTTAAAAAAATCATTCAGTAGTAAATTCATTCAATTTATCTTAATATATGGAACATGAATGTTTCTGTGAAAATTTTAAATTATTGAATAAATATAATTATTGTTTTTTTGCCAAATAGAATCTTTGAGAAACAAGTGTTTGATGTTGTTATTGTGTAAGTAACACATACTTGACAAGGGTTGTAATCCTTTTTCCTGAACTGTTATGAATGTATCGAGATGGAGAAAAGAAAACATTTCTCCCAATTAGGTCCGCAAAAAAACATCTGTAGGAAGTGTTATTATTTATTCGTAGAATATAAAGTGTTTTCGGGTATTGTGATAAATAACATAAACACCGCTAGAGAATGGCCCAAGCCTCTTCGTTACTTCATGAACTTATATTGAAAAGACAAATTTTATTCACAACACAAAACACGATCTCCACCAATAACTCCAACTAACTTCTATAAACTTGGAAGCAAAATCGCGAAGTTCGAAATTATGACAGCTATCGCTAGCAGGTAGGTGGCGAACAGAGACGCATATAATATGTGACAGAGCGAGAAGGAAATAGATTTCGTGGGGTAATAATATCGCCATAATATCTGGCATGACGGCAAAACGTCTACCAGAATGGGCAATACAATATGTACATGTAGGGCTCTGTTGCCCGACCATACGGACATCTTGACGGCTTGCCGCTAGACATTGCCGTATAATCTTGCTTGTTTAAAGAAAAGTGACATATTTTAGAACGTCAATTGTCCAAACGCCAAAACCCATGGCGCAAATATAGACATTTTACCGAATGCACCGATTTAATTGAATACAGTTAAATATTTAGAAATTATAATAGATAGCCAACTCAAATGGACATATCATGTAGAAAATCTTGTAAGTAAATTAATGTTTTTAACTTACACATTTAAACGATTGAATGACATAGTTGATATCAAAATAATGAAAATGGTATACCATGCACTGGTGCAATCATCAGTATCTTATGGAATAATCGGATGAGGGGGAATTTATAATACTTACCTCAAACCACTTGAAACATCTCAAAAATTAATACTTAAAATAATGTTACATAAAGAAAGTATCTTCCCCTCCATACAATTATTCCATGAGGCTGAACCTGATTAAAAAAATGTGTATTTTTCCCCATGATTTTTTTTTTTTTTTTTTTAAATTTTCTTTTTCTTATTTAACTCATAATTTTTATTTAACTTACCTTCAACATCCATGTATTAATACAAATATACTGGAACTAACTGATCCCAGGTATACCCACGCACTGGCCTTGCCTATGTGGGATTTTTTGCATTATATACATTACACGCTGGTTTATGTACATGTGTTCAGATGTATTTATAATTTATTGTTAAAAAAACTGTTTTTAACCTATGTACCCTGTTTGTGTGAATGTATGTATCAAAAAATTAATTATTATATAAAAAAAAAAAACAATTTAAACGACGTTATACAACGAAAACTGCTATTTTATTGTCTTTTGACAAAGAGAATTTTTTTTTGTAATGGCATTTTTTCCCCCTATATGTCCCCTATTTTCCGCATAGGTACCACCAAATTGTGCTTTGCGGTCGATTCTTTGGAACCCCCACACGCAGGGGGTTGACAGATTTACGTTTTATCTCCCACCCTCTAAATTCGGTAATACGTAATGACGTAACCCCCCAAAAAATATTCATTTTATTTAAAGAATGTCCCCATTTTACTGTCACTTTTATTTGGCAATTCTTTAAAAAAATCTGTAAAATGCTAATTTTGTATACCCTGCTTCTGGGAAAATTCTCCGGAACACAACTCATCTTGAGACCACTGAGCTAATGAGACCTTATTACCCTCCGTCATTTTCATCGGTACGTCAATTTACCAAACACCAATATCATCTTCATTTTATTCCCACAATTTTGGTTTCTATCTTTTATATACAGTTACAAGGTTTCACCAGAATTTATTTGCAATCAAAATAGCGTCTCGGATATAGCTAAGCATTTTTTTAAATTGGACATTTATTGACTTTTCTAAGAGTCTGGAATGAACATTAATTTTTTTTCTGTGTCTTTGTGTTTTTTTTTTAAATTTATTTATTTCGTTAGATGTTCGTTAATAACTTGAATTATATAAAGTGTTTTTTTTAATCATTTTTATTGCAAGTGTTGAAGAAGTAGATATTAAATTTACGTGATAACACATCTGGAGCCAGTGAGACTATGGCACCCCCAATTGGAGTATGTTGTGAGTCCAAAGGTATATTGAGGAGGGGAAGGAGATGGGGAAGAAGGAAGGTGGAGAAGTACCTGGTAATTCAGATCTGGTCACCAAACACGGCTAAAGTCATTGAAAGCAACGTCAGGGCGATACTGACAGAATCTACGATTCTGGAACGTGCCGCAAATTTACTACATATTATTTTTAATTAATAAATATTAAAATAAAAGATTTTAATCAAATAAAATTTTCTTGCACAAGCCGGAATTGAACTCGCGACCTCCGGATTCGAAGCCAAAAAGTGAAATTACGTTACGTTGGAGTCCTTTTGAAAGTATGATAACATGAACACGGAGTCAGGTACCTATTTTATTACGCAAAAATGTGCGCTGTACTCAAATTTAATTATTTGGGTACCAAGAAAGTTTCCTTTTCAGTATACTGAACTCCGGGGTTTAATTTGTGAAATCTGCATCTAAAGAATGTTAATATAACTTACATTTAAAAGTGACTGCGGGATGCAAATGTCTAATAAAAACTGCAATGTTGATAGCGTACAAACTGGTGCAGAAAGGAGAAAATTGGTACAAGTTATTTTTCTGCAATTTATTCTCCCAACGAAAACGAATAAAGCGGGGCGCTGGTAATTTCACGCAATCCAGAGCGAACAATAACACTGCTACAGGCCAGATCCGGTGGAGCATGGAACATCTGTTCAAGTATTTAATTCAATCGAAAAACCTACAGTTTCACCATTTTATCCCGTTTTCTTAGTGGGTGGCAAATGTTTGCAGTTTCTTAGTATAAAATATTTATTCCTCTTGGCCTTTAAAAAGATTTCTTGGTTTGACATTATGGGTAAATAAAATGAAACCCTCTTTCAAATACTGACGTCAGAATTAATAGACTTGCCTTAAGTACGATTTCGACGGATGGAGAGAAAGGTCACGTGACACCCATTTTGGCACCAGCATAGTTCACTACCGTCCACGTTTGTTTCGCGTGATTTTGACTGCGGTAATCAAATTACAAAACATTTATAAATAGGGTCAAACTAAATACTCTAATCTAATCGAGTCGAACCTTTTTACTTAGTTGTCGTTTTACTTAAAGCGGTGGCACGCCTAGCCTGCCCCACCCCTCTTATTTTATTATTCTTCCCCTTGCATTATAGGGCATCTCTATATATTATTTGATCTGTGATTTTAACCTACATATTTTATTTTATACATACCTATGAACAATATTATTACTTTAACGTTTTAAATATAAATAATTACATTTTAAAAGCATCTCATTTTATCACTAAAGAAAACATTTTAGATTCTAACTTACCTCACAATATTTACGAACTTCTAATTACAATTTAATATTGATCAGAGATTAATATAATCTCTTCCTAATACTAGCTATTTATTTGTTTAACTAAATAACTTTTTTTTTAAAAGAAAGTCAAACATTCCCGTATTGCGAATAACCTGACAATATTTGAAAATCTCCTACTACCATTACAGTAAGTGGGGATGTTATCTGTGTTGTGATGGAGGACTTAGCCAGTCGATGAATTGAACTCACTGCGCCTGGGTGAGAACCAGACGCGATACCAACTTGGCCGCTGAACGGTCTAACAAGTACAATGTACATATGTAGATACAATGGTTACATATGTTCTAATACAAATATACCGAATATATCTTATACAAACAAACAAAAAACGCAAATTAGATGACAATAAAAAAATAACAGATTACAATATTTATTAATTGATAAACTAAAGTTCTTTAAAACTTAAGACAAGATTTTTGTGCATAGTGCAATGTATAATTGTTATTTTTATAAATATTTAGTTAATGCAAAACACTCATCCAAATTGAAAACCTTCCGAGCAAAGATAAATGTCGCCGGCAGGATCGAACCTGCACCCTTCTAATGTCCGGTCAGATGCTCTACCGTTGAGCTACGTCGGTTTATCGCAAAAAGCTAAAAAAGCTTTTTCAATTTGGATGAGTGTTTTAGATTAACAATTATTGTTTATAAAAATAATAATTGTTACCCTTTGCACTATGCACAAAAATCTTGTCTTAAGTTTTAAAGAACTTTAGTTTATCAATTAATAAATATTTGACAAGTCAAAGCAATTTTCACCAATAAAATGTAGACATAATTTGTCTCGACGCCATCTATTTGAGGGATTTAGCCGTTACAAGCCTCTCTCATACTAATAAAGTTGGTTGTTTACAGGTGAAAATATAATAAAAACAGTAATTATTGAATGGAACACTAGTATATATTGATTAACTTGGCGGGTTTGCGATAAGCCAACGTAGCTCAACGGTAGAGCATCTGACCGGACATTAGAAGGGTGCGGGTTCGAGTCCTGCCGGCGACATTTATCTTTGCTCGGAAGGTTTTTTCAATTTGTATGAGTGTTTTAGATTAATAATTATTGTTTATAAAAATAATAATGATTACAATATTAATAATTACACTTCACATATTTGGTAACTTCTTTTTTAAATCTAAACACACTTTCCTCTTCTTTTATATTGGTCGGTATTTCTTGAGAGATCTTCACCGGTCTATACAGTAATTTTACGCGTTGCAATAAACTACATCTGTAAATATATTTAAAACGGCCACTGCCGAAATGCTAATTTTGTGTTGCAAGCAAATCTTGGATTCATAAAAATTGGAAAAGTTTAACGTAAAAAAGTGGCACTTTCATGGTCTGGACGTGTTTGAGATTGGGATTTATATAGTATAAAATACAATCACCTGATTAATTTACTGTTCCAACATTATCATGTAAAAATTCTGTGCAAAGATAAAAATAAGTTGTGTATTAAATTGCATGCGCGCAATATGAAGTGCTATTATTTGAACATACTATTCTTTCCACATGAGGAAAAAGTAATATTTTTTAACTTCGGTACATTACGATTGTAAATAATTTAGGTACTCATATTTGAAGGCACGTGTTAGCCCCAGGTCTTTCCGTGTTTTTCATTTTCAATTTATCAATCATCGAATCAATGGAATATCTCTTTACAGAATTCCAACTCAATTTTTAAATGGAAATTGCTTGTTTTACTCTTTTTTATATCGATGGTAATTATGAAGTGTGGAAAACTCAACTCTTTTATTTTATTTTATTGGAACAACGATTACTTTCTCTTAATTTATTTTTTGAAGATACCCTGCTTCGTCCGAGCTTTGATACTAGCTATTTAAGTGTTTTTCCTGTTAGAATAAGAAAAATATTTCGATGAGCAACAGACACATAACATCTTATTTTTAAGCAGTTTAATGAAAATCTCAAATAATCATAGACAGATAATGGTGGTTCATAGTGAAAAATACATTGCGAGCTGAAAATGGTAGCATTCGCCAAAAAAATCCAGACGAAATAGGAAACACACGTGCGAATTTCTTTAATGTTAAGCAAATACTAAGTAGCTACCACTCTACTTAAGATTTGTGGATGGTTGATATAAATACTGACCTGAAAAGGGTACGATTGTGTCAAAACCAGTTGGTATTTATCAATTTTCTTTGAACATCCAGAGGGCTTCTACATAATAATACACTATACCTTGCCAAAAAAATCCAGACGAAATAGGAAACACATGTGCGAATTTCTTTAATGTTAAGCAAATATTAAGTAGCTACCACTTCACTTAAGATTTGTGGATGGTTGATATAAATACTGACCTGAAAAGGGTACGATTGTGTCAAAACCAGTTGGTATTTATCAATTTTCTTTGAACATCCAGAGGGCTTCTACATAATAATACACTATACCTTGCCAAAAAAATCCAGACGAAAAGGAAACACATGTGCGAATTTCTTTAATGTTAAGCAAATATTAAGTAGCTACCACTTCACTTAAGATTTGTGGATGGTTGATATAAATACTGACCTGAAAAGGGTACGATTGTGTCAAAACCATTTGGTATTTATCAATTTTCTTTGAACATCCAGAGGGCTTCTACATAATAATACACTATACCTTGCCAAAAAAATCCAGACGAAATAGGAAACACATGTGCGAATTTCTTTAATGTTAAGCAAATATTAAGTAGCTACCACTTCACTTAAGATTTGTGGATGGTTGATATAAATACTGACCTGAAAAGGGTACGATTGTGTCAAAACCAGTTGGTATTTATCAATTTTCTTTGAACATCCAGAGGGCTTCTACATAATAATACACTATACCTTGCCAAAAAAATCCAGACGAAATAGGAAACACATGTGCGAATTTCTTTAATGTTAAGCAAATATTAAGTAGCTACCACTTCACTTAAGATTTGTGGATGGTTGATATAAATACTGACCTGAAAAGGGTACGATTGTGTCAAAACCAGTTGGTATTTATCAATTTTCTTTGAACATCCAGAGGGCTTCTACATAATAATACACTATACCTTGCCAAAAAAATCCAGACGAAATAGGAAACACATGTGCGAATTTCTTTAATGTTAAGCAAATATTAAGTAGCTACCACTTCACTTAAGATTTGTGGATGGTTGATATAAATACTGACCTGAAAAGGGTACGATTGTGTCAAAACCAGTTGGTATTTATCAATTTTCTTTGAACATCCAGAGGGCTTCTACATAATAATACACTATACCTTGCCAAAAAAATCCAGACGAAATAGGAAACACATGTGCGAATTTCTTTAATGTTAAGCAAATATTAAGTAGCTCACTTCACTTAAGATTTGTGGATGGTTGATATAAATACTGACCTGAAAAGGGTACGATTGTGTCAAAACCAGTTGGTATTTATCAATTTTCTTTGAACATCCAGAGGGCTTCTACATAATAATACACTATACCTTGCCAAAAAAATCCAGACGAAATAGGAAACACATGTGCGAATTTCTTTAATGTTAAGCAAATATTAAGTAGCTACCACTTCACTTAAGATTTGTGGATGGTTGATATAAATACTCACCTGAAAAGGGTACGATTGTGTCAAAACCAGTTGGTATTTATCAATTTTCTTTGAACATCCAGAGGGCTTCTACATAATAATACACTATACCTTTTTGAGAAATTACATCGTGAGAAAATTATTTTAAAAATCCACTAGAGTTACCAAAATACAGGAAACGGAAAATATAAATAATAAAATAGGTATTCAGCCAATATCCACAAATCAACGAATAAATAATATTAATTTGTGTAATAATAATTTATTAATTTAATTTAAGTAGTTAGAAATAGCTAACTCATACCTATTCTGAAGTTTGTTAAGTTCAAAATATTGACAAATACATAGAAATCGTATAAATATTGTCAAATACATAGAAATCGTATAATTATTGTAAAATACATAGGAATCGTATAAATATTGTCAAATACATAGAAATCGTATAAATATTGTCAAATACATAGAAAACTTATGATTATTGTCAAATACATAGAAATCGTATAATTATTGTAAAATACATAGGAATCGTATAAATATTGTCAAATACATAGAAATCGTATAAATATTGTCAAATACATAGAAAACTTATGATTATTGTCAAATACATAGAAATCGTATAAATATTGTCAAATACATAGAAATCGTATAAATATTGTCAAATACATAGAAATCGAATAAATATTTGTCACCAAGACGGTCTAAACGTTGTATTGTGGATTGCAAAACTGTAGTTGGAATGGGACATACATGTGTAAAATGCTAATGTTTATTAGTTCATTTAGGTATCTGTAGACTGATTAAAGACAGGAGTTCAGAACATTCGAATTTAGAGTTTAATATTTTTGAAACGGATAATGTCATTTATCTATTTTCTATAGTTAAAACATTTATTTGAAATTTATGACATGTAATATCAAAAATTGTAAGGTATACAAAATTACTGACCATAATGACGCCATATTTCTAAATTAGTTATTGTAGTTCTTCAAAATTGCATACAAAAAAAATTTATTATAGATTCGTTAAAAAAAGCTCAAAATCCAATCACGAAAACGCACGAAATTTCAAAATCTGATTTCATATATTCCAACGCTTTCTCGTTAGACCAATGGATACAATTTACATAAATTTCTATACAAGGGACATTTTCGTTGTTAAGACCAATCAGATTAGGACCAGTTGTTTCTGTGTTTGGCTACAATCGTATCACCTACTTGATAAATAAAAAGATAAAAATTTTCAATGTTTGTGTTAAAAATTATGCATTTACTCATTTATTTCATGTAATATAAAAAAATCTACGAAATATTTTTCCTAATGATTTTGATATCACTAGTTTTGTCATCCGTCCTTTTTTGAAACATTAATACTAAAAGATATGAAAAGCACAATATAAGTTCATCAAATTATGAACAAAAGAAAATGTAGGTATAGTTGAAATAAATTTGTTTTAAAACAATATTACCATGTCTTGTACAACTTTTTGACGCATGATTTAAGTTTACGTAAATGCTCCATATCTTATGATGGAAATAACACTAAGAAATTCCATACCGAAAAAGCTGTTTCATAGATGACATTTTCAAGATACCGAATGACACCGTGTATTTCGTAAGCTTTTACTGAGACACACAGATTTTCTGGTTTATACATAATATCATAAGATAATTAGATTATTACTCTAATAAGAAATGAATTTTGATATCCGGACAATCCTTCAAAAAGCGTTTTATTTTTATGACAGCAGAAACTGTTTACTCGGAGAAAATACAAATTCGTTCACTCGCTGACAAGAGGAAATAAAGCGGAAACGAAAATAATGGAACCGATGAGCAGAAAATTTGAAAATAGGCTCCAATAATTTATTTATATGCTGAGCCGGAATTCTCTTCCGTGGAACGAAGGAGAGGGAGATTTGGGGTATTTGTCTGCGTGAGTTTTCAGTACAAACGTATAGAGACCTGAGACACACAACCGGGGCTGAACTGTACTTAACCTAACCACTTGAAAAGGCGGCTTCCCATTAATATTGTACGTGTAACAATACCTACATATATCGGAGTTCATATTGTATCTAAAATATATTTAGTATGTCAGTCAAAACCCGATAACACCGAATGTTAAAATGTAATGTGCCCTCATTATAGCAAACTATTACAAACGATCATTGATAGCCTTAATATATCAAATACGAGAAAACATTTTAAAATACGTAGCGCTCTGTCCTCTATCCTCACCCATTGGAGATGATATGAAAATAGTGGCTCAGTCCCGAAATAGCTCAACTAATTACATATATTATTCATTAACTATATAATACGTATTCGAGACACATGGCCTTTGAAGTTGACCAGAATAGCGGAAGATTATGGCGTTCATATTCACATGGAGAGAATAACATTATTTCTCGTGTGCTTCTAATGAATGTGATTTCATGATAGGAAAAATTCTGAAAATGTGGTAGAATAGATAACCTTTTGAACCACAGTATCATCTTTGGATGCGAAAGAGGAGTAGAGGTCGCCCACGGATGAGATGGACTGACGATCTGAATTCGACAACGAAACCGAAGACCTGAAAATAATGATATTTTCTAAAAGCATCCAAATGAACAAAACACTCTGTTGACAAAAATTTCATTAAAAACATAACATAATAAGAATGTACGCATTGAAGCAGGCATGAAATTACCGATCGTTTTTTTAAATGCACATTAAACCTTTCGAAAGAAAATAAGATTGAGACCTTTCTTTGAAAATCAATTCTTGAATCCTTTTTAATATTTCTATTTTTGAAAGTGATAATACATGGTGGAATTCCATTAAAATGATATAATAAAACACATATTAAACTTATTTCCACTTTTATTTTATTTCACCGTGACCGGTTTCAGCTTGTTAAAGCCATCTTCACACTGGTAAAAATTAATCTTAATCTACAGTTTATATACAAAACATGTGGGGGAGGAGGGGTGGGGAGAGAATACAAGGGATTTATTCTATTACATGGGTTTTCTTTATATTTGTTACTAAGTCGTCTTTGACTGCCGACTTTCTAGTTATGTTGGTTATTCTCAGTAAACTTTATTGCCTCTGGTTTCTAGTTTATTTTAATGAAAGTCCAATACGCGAGAAGATTCCGCGGGAGCGGTTCCGCCGGAATCCGTATTGACGAGGTATGTGAGCAGTTTGTTGTTGGTCACACGTTCCATCACCTTGAACAGAACTGATGTGACGGACGATGGTTGGCCGGGTTAGAGCAGTCTACTTTCTTTAGATTAGGATGAATGACCGCTTTTTTCCAACCACATTTTAGGGATATTTTGAAAAGCTTCATCAAAATTGGAGCTCTTTCTGCAGCATACCTCTGCAATACCAGTACTTATCTTCAATTAATTTTATACTCGCGATACTCTACGAAAGGATTACAAGAAAAGCTCGACCATATTCAGAAAAATAAGTGTTAACAAAGTAACTAGAAAAAAGGTATTTTTAAAAACAATTACATGCCATTAAGTGGGAAGTTAGGCAATAAGGACAACACTCGTATACTTCAGTAATAAGAAAAAAGAATGCTAAATATGAGGAAATGTTCTCTAATAGATTCAGAACGACTTGATAAGCAATTTGCAGTGTTGAATGTATTTCAGCGTAAAAAACGACACATTGTTTATTTTTTTCCGAAAAAATTAAAGCCTTAAACACTTACCGACATCCAAATGAATTCATGGTAAAAGCTCTCATAAACGATGATGTTAACGTTTTATTTGCGCTGTCTTGAATTAAATCCGCCGTCCAGTTTTTAGCGCTTTTTTTAAACATACCCATATTTGGACCACGGAGAGTTAATTATATCTAACGGAATATCGAATTAAACAGCAGACGATTATTTTCTTCTGAAAAAATTGTCGGAAACGTTGACCATTTTACGGTCCACAGATTTAAAAAATTCAAAGCAATTTGTATAAATTTCTTAGAATTTTGTTCTTTCTTATGGATTCTTACGAGTTCTTTCTTTCTTATATCAGTATTTCTGCACCGCTCTGACCATTTTTTTTTTAAACCGCTTCGAAAGGTATTTGTGCGCGTTTTTAAAAATAAGCTAAAGGCTAAGAAGAGGGTGCCATCTTTTCTGACAGAGTGCTAGCGGAATAAAATACTTGAAGGACTTTCTCCTTAAAAACCTTTTCTCTCGTCGGTTCACTTTATTCTGAATTTTGATTTTTATGCTCAATCTTCACAAATTCGTGTCCTTTCATATTTTTACGGGAGTGCAAATTACAAACGAGGTAAAAACGTTTAGTCAAAAATAAACATTTTGGAAATATTTTTTATTGCAGTCAGCATATTTTTCAACACTCTCAAAATTATTATTTGTGGAGGAAAGTCACCTTGGCCGACAATGAGTACTTACTTTATTATTTGAAGTAACTACCTTTAGTGGTACTTTCATTGCGTAGGAACACAAAAGGATCTTACTTGAGTAAGTATGTATGTACTCGTACATCCAGGCAAATAATTTTAAAGAGCGCACTTTTAAATGTATTCATTAGTGCACACCGATAGTATTGCGAGCTTGCTTCAAACTGGTTCGAATTGGTTTGGAACATCCACCCACAATCCCCTCTTACCTCGCAGAATCCATACTGGGTACGTAGTGACGTTTATCATAATTTTCGAATATTGCCGTTGTAATCTGATTATGTCGCAGTTATATTGAACGTAAATGAATTATGATTTTTTTTTGTTTTATAGTTTATCTGTAACTCTAAACCGATATAGCGATTTCGGCTGTTAATATAAAAAAAAGTTAATATGACCACAATGACAGTCTAGCTCTCCTGTATTTGGTATGGTTAACAATAGCCGTTTAAAGCTCCATGTCGTGGCTAACAACTTAAAGTTATTAATTAAATGTATTAATTTGCACAGGACACGACAGGAGAAGGAGGCAAGGCGATGGATAAATAATCAGGTCACATTTTTAGAAAGAACTCAGGACCTCTAGAGGTCCTGGGTTCGAATCCCAGATGCGACCGTTACCTATTTATTTTCCGTGTCTTTTCTGTTTCATATTTTCATTTGAGATTATATTATCTTCAGTTATTAAAATTTATATTACGACCAGGTTTATGGGCTTCGATAAGTTATTCCAATAAAAATTGAAAAATATTGCAAACGATTTTTTTTTATTTCGCCTATCATCAGTACTCTAGTACATTTTAGATTTAAATCGTTAAAATTTAGACTCGGGATTCAATTCGCCATTGTTCTTATTATGTTTTTTGGGTTGCATCCAAACGTCAAGCGTTAAAAACGTAAATAATCATAATTTTTTCATCCATCCAGTAGACCATTACACAAGAAAGAATCTCTTTATTCAGATTTATCTATATTTATATCACTGTGTTTTCAATATTAAAGTGTAGGTATTTGGTAAGAATTTCATCAATCTACACGTGTCATCATTATGATCGATCGACTTAGCAACAAATATATCGTTTTGAAGTATAACCATGAACTGAAGATCGAAACACCTCTTATCTTCATACGAGTATATCAGTTTCTATCTGGCTTCGCCCGAGTTTCAAAACCATAAAAAAAAAAATAAAAACTAAAAATCATAAAAATAACCCAAACAAACATTATTGTGAATTCTCATCTATTTCATCTCCCTCGTGAAGGAAATAATATTAAATTACATACTAAGATAGCTGTTTGCCCTGGAAATTACATACAGAAAAAGCTATGCAAATTTTTTGACACTTTTTTAACGTTTTTTTAACAGAACAGATTTTCCGTTTTGTAGTATAAGGCGCGTTCTCAATAAGAAACTCGATTTTGTTCGCTTTATAAATAAGTAAATAAATTTTATGTTCCAATAAATTTTTATAATGATGGATCTTTTTACATTACCTTTTCACGAGACCTGAGGTATTTCTTTTGACGGAATCAAGGTACTCTAAATTAAATATAAGAATAAATTAAAAGAAATACACATTTTACGAGCTTAGAATCCTTTACTTGGGTAAGCACGTGACAAAAGTAAAATTATATATCACTTCCACTTCGGAAAAGAATATTGAACCGTGCTCTCGGAATAGCAGAAATATTACATTTTCACTCTACGGTTGCAACCTGCATACAGATGCTTCCGGTACCTTGAGTTCCGTAGTTTCGGACGTCTCAGAAATGGTTGGTACATATAACATTGATGTAATTTTTGTCAAAAAGGCAACGGGGATCCATGTGACCTTAAAATTGTGTATGTGGGGCCAAACATTCCAAGGCCCGTGCGTTCTCAGAGCATTTACAAATCAAAAATTAACTTTTTAGGAGGCAGAACAAACCCTAGGATTTGTCAAACCCATTGATAATAGAAACAAAGGCAGACGTGGCACGGAAGTGTATAGACAATCACCGAGCTACAACCTAACTGAAACGGATTATCAAAGCGGCAGAGCTATTGAAATTTATGCATTAGATGTGTAGGTAGAATAACGGCGGGGCGTGAATGTGAGTAATTGCCATTTGGGAGTACTTTTGCGGGCACTGTTTTGGACACTGTTTCATACTTCTTCTTCTTATTCGTATGGTGGACTAGAGTTGGTGGAGGTCATAGTGGGATGCTGAGATTATTCGGCCAATCGGCATCGGGAGTCACTTTGTTCAGCACAGATGTGCCATAGGGAAACTGATGAAGGGGACATTCTTCTACGATGTGTTCTGTTGTTTGAATATGTCCACATTCTCAAAGTTTGGAATCCTTTGGGCCCCATAAATCCATCATATACGCACAATAGCTGTGACTGCACCCGATGCAATTTAATGAGGCCCACGTATTCCGAGGGAGAGAAAACTCTGTTTGATACTAACAATGGTTTAATGCTCATCTCCGTTATTTCTATTATCTATGGTTAAACCATAGCCAGAATAAAACGATAATATTTTTAGAGTCTCGTAGCCAGGTAATACGGAAGTGTGTAAGTAAAATTCTCGGGGGTAATTTACCTGGGTACATTTCCACAGCTCTGGGCAAGGTGAAAATTATATCATTGCATTTTCCACCTCCTATCTTGCTCAAGCTAAAGGGGTAAGTCGGGTTCGCTTCTACGTCTGCTCCCTATAGCCTGCAACTGTATTGAAGTCGTGAATAAAGGGAATTTTTGTTTCATTCTCATACAATTTTTTTTTTAATAAGACCAACATTCCCGGGAACAAAATCACCACAGTGTATTTATATCTTCCTACTCCATCGTTAAAAGCGGGAAATTTTGCTTGTGCAGTGGTGAAGGACTTAGCTAGCAGAGGATTGAACCTATCTAAACCTAGTCCAAAAAATTCAAACCATCAGATTCCTTTGTGAAATAATCGGAAAGCTACAAGAACGTTGGGATTCATTTCGATGGTATGGCAATTCAATCATTTCAATCTTTCATCGACTCAAAACAGCAAATGCAAAAGGATTAAAAATGAAGAAACAATATCTCACCCATAGAGAACTCTTTTCATAACGCAGCTATTTTATATTAAGTTCGATAACTTTTCTTAAAACTTCTTCTTTGAGCTTTCATGTGGAACAGAGTATTAAATTCAGAGGATAACTTCGGATGAGCGCTTTAGACAAAGCTTTTAAAACAGCGTTGTGTGGTGACAAGGCGTTGCCATGTTTCCAACAACTAATGTCAAAATCAAAACAGTTTTTTGTAAATGCCAAAAGCATAAATATGAGTTAGTTTTTAATATATTTTTTATTTTTCGGTGAATACCGCATAAGAGTCCAAACTGCCGGAGCCAATGGTATTATGATGAACCAAATTGGGGTATGTTTTGAAGATAGAGGGACTGAGAGGGGGAACTAGATGGGGGAAACATATCGAAAGCCCAATATTAAACTGCAACAAGTCAAAATCTGTTATTTGTTTTTTGGAGATAATCAATTTTTTTGTACATTCAAGTATGTTCAAATATGTATACAAAAATGTAAAATTATATTAGTTCTCACTTTCTGTTTGAAATTGAAGCGTATAGGACAAGAACTTCTTTTGGCGATTAGTTTGATACCCTTATTGAGTTTAATGTTTTTTTGGACTTGTTACAGTTTAACACTGGGATATCGATTTATTGACCGTAATTTAAAAAAAAATACACACATATACGCACATAAGCATTTGTTACTGGTGCTGATGTATTACCCATCTCACTAGGTATGAATCGCCTGTGTTGAGGTGGCAATTTACAGGAGTGGTTGTTCAGCTAGGTTATTACATACGTATTTTAAGTAAATGAAAAATTGTAATTTAAAAAAAAAAAACCTATTTAAAAACATGAAAATTGAAAATAATTTTGAAGCAGTTGAATTTCAGTTAAACAAAAAGACGATAGTAAAGGACATATGTTAGCTATTGCTCTTGAGAATTGAGAAGAATACGCATATACACGTATAAATACCCATTATGAAACTTTTTATTTATTTTAGTACATAAAACAGGCAATATCCACAAAACTTACATACATGAATGTTTACATAGCAATAATAATCAATAAGTGCAATAAACAACAATAAAGTGATTTAAATTCTAAAAATTATAATGATCTACTAGTGTAAAGTAAGTAATAATAAACTGCATGTGTGATATTTAATGATAGTGTGATAATTAAACCACAAACTCCTTTAAAAATTTATTATTATTGATATGTAATCGGAATGGCAGTTTAGCAAAATGTCTTTAAATCAAAGGAAAAGGATAAGGAATTTTCCCGAAAAAGAACCAGAATCTGTTTTATATTCCGTATTATTTATTCAATATTTATGTATTGTATTATATATTCCATTTGAAAATCGTATTTTATGCATCTTCTGTGTCGAGTGGAATAAATATACATATTTGTTGTATAGATTTTGGATCCACCGTTTGTAATGTTTTTTTTTACAAAGGCGTTCTCTCTAACACGATGGTTGTACAAAAATGGGTATAAATTACTTAATTTAGTATTATATTAAAAAAAAAAACTCATTTTCGTACTTATTCAATCGTTTTACATCGTACAAGTACAAAATTTCTTTAAAATGTGATCTCTATAATGAAAAGTGGGACAAAAAAAACATTTTTAGACCCCTGATCAGTGTATCTCTCGTACCATATACAACAGACGTGTAACGTGTAAGTATACTCTCCCTAAAATACGGAAAAAAAGCTTTTCTTAATTTATTTTTCAGAAATCTTTGTATTTTACAATTTTTGACGAAAGTACTAGTAATTCCATAATAATTTTCTTGGTAAAAAAAGGTTTGACAGCATGTTGAAAGCAAGGGTATTTTATGGTATATATTCACTTCGGAGACCCATCGTAGACCATTATGTGTGATATGGGATCAAATATCGTAAAGAAAGTAAAATAGCAAACCAGAAATGGGATACTTCCTTTAATGTATTAAAGTATAAAGCGTCCTTTATGGTTAACAGACATCGCCCAGGCAAATTACGACTATGGGGGAAGAGTTACTATATGGGACAGCTTCTAATATTATATTCCACTGACGTCTTTTTTATAACCTCACTTTACTCTGCTTTACCACTTCATAACAGCTCCCTTGTCAGTACGGTGTACATAATGTACATTTAAAGCCAGGGGAGCTATGTCTCCACCCTGTTAGATGGCGTGCTTCGTGATCGAAAAGTCTGACCGATCTGACCTAAAGTCAGTAAAGCCCTGGAGACGATCAATATCAATAATTTTCATTGTTGATGCGATTGACAATTATGACTTTCCGTGGACGCGAAAATAGTGGGTATTTTGATGGACCGTATAGACGACATAGACAAGTATCATTGATGGAGCGGAATGATCGTTTCGCTGTGCGTTTAACGATCACTCGTTCAATTGCCCAAAGTTTGTTATGGAAAGTAAAATCAAAAGTGTATCACTGCATTCGCACACTATACGTACAGTTTCTACAGACGCCCACAAAGCAACTCGGTGAAAATATTGACGGGTTCGTTGAAATTTCGTCAATCTCATCTCAATGCGCACTGTCAATAACGTAAGCACATTAACAATTGACATTGATCGCCTCCGGGCCACTTTAGGTTTAAAATAAGTAAATAAAATTCATCATCATTTAATTTCGATTAAATGGAATGGCGATATATAGTGCTGGCAGTGTAAGAGAGATCTGTCTCTCGCGCGTATGAATAGTGTATTTTCATTGACTTTTGGGGCTAGAACCAAAAGGTACTAACTCAATGTCTTAAGAGGAATGGCTGCGTGGCCTGTTTCATATAAAATTTAATTTTGGATTTGACGTCAAAATACTCACCTAAACCTAATGATTTTTTTTTCATCAAAAAGTGTAGTAAATATCTAGTACGGATTACAAGTAATTTATTAACTTTTGTTTTACATTATGATATATAGGCCATAAAAGGAATTGATTTTTCGCAATTTTAGAGGCACCTTTAACAATTATTTGGGGGCTAACGTAGATTTAAAAAAAAAAAAGTTTGCTTTGAAAATACAATAAAACGTTAAAAAAATACTTTTTTTAAATTTTTAAAATGAGCATCATGGCGGACTTTAAATTAAATTAAAAACGGCCAATTTACATTGGAATACAAATTTACCGTACGTTATTTAAAATATCGACCCGAAAATTTTTTTTTTTTTAAATATTTTATTTTCAAATTTTTATTTACATAATCATATTTACATAGTAACAATGATATAAATATTTTTTAAATACAATAAACCCGGAAATAATTTTCAAAATTACCTTTAATTTATTTTTTTTCAAGGCATTTACTTCATAATTTAAAGCAAAAATAAATAAAATACTTCTCATCCATACTAGATATTTACTAAACCTTTAATTAAAAAAATACATATTTCAGTTTGGAAGGGTATTTTGGCCTCTAATCCTAAATTAAGTGTGAAACAGGCAGCGCAGCCGTTCCTCTTAAGTGGGTTTCATTCTAAATAACATGAAAGGCACTTCTATCTTGTATTATCTATTCAGTGGGTTGGGCGAAGTTTTTAGGCGGGATGAAGGGGCTGAAGGGAGTGGTGTGTTTGCGTGTCTTTAAGAGCCCTGAGTCGGATGAAGGAAGTATAATGAATGCTGGCAGCTTACAACTCCGGATGTGCTATACGTTCATACTTTACAAAAAACGTTGGCTTAATCTTTGAAGAGAAGTCTAAATTATTCAGTAAATCATTTTTACCTGTAATGTCCCATAACACGGAATAATTATGTCTTATATCGCGCTGGAAACATTACTAGTCATATCTAGGTCTCTAGGGCGCCGGGTGTGCATTGAACGATCACTAAAAAATGAATGGATTTTTTTTACGAATGCATGTCAAGCGTAGAACCTTTTTTTCTATGAATATCTTCGTGTACTTAAGGCCCTATACGCCACGTTGCGGTGCCAATAACCAATCAGGAGTCCATACTTTTGCTCCCAGCGTTCAAATGGCATAGTTAGAAATGTCAATATTCCTGCCCCTATTCAATTGCGGTCATTGGATAGCAAAATGTTATTTTTCAGGGACACTAAGGTGTTGTTTTTTTTAATCATGTGTAACCTATGTATATCGGGAAATGATTCAATAAGCAACTAAAATTTAAACAGGTAACCGGAGTCGTAATGACAGTGACAGACCTACGCTTTAGACATCAGCCATATCTAGCAAGATTGGTGAGTGGCGCGCTGTCAAATTCAATTATTATTTTTTGACAGGAAGCAATCACGTTCTTGTTAAAGATAATTTGATTTGAATACAAACATGTTTAAATAATTAAAAATGTGTTTACACCACTTTTACGTTTAACAAATATGTTTGTTTTAGCACCACTTTTATTGAATACATAAACCAACCGGTTTCGGTTCGATCTGAACATTTTTCAGGGCTTTATAAATATAATACTAGTATATATATGACGTAAGGTTATGCTTACAGTAAGTTATTTCATGAAAAGTTTTTTTAAACGTTTTTTTTATTGTTGTTAAGTCTCAGCGGCCTTATTATCATCGCAAGGAAGGTTTTCTGAAATTCTATTGTCGATTTTTTGCATAATTCGGTTTGAGAAATCAAATTATCCTAGATAATTTTTTTGCATAAAATATTATTATAACATAATAATCACACTGTATGGTGTAGCAACTGTGGTTCAGTGGTAGAATACTCGCATGCCACGCGAGCGGCCCGGGTTCTGTTCCCGCCCAATACATTCTTTTTAATCGTGTTATTTTTTTCTTAAACGTATGGTAGACGTTGAAAGCTTGAATTTAAAAAATGAGAGGGCGGGTGCAATCGGTACTTACTGTACAGGGCGCAAAATATCGTGAAACCGGCCCTAGCAGCTTATTCCACATGCATGTCATGTTATTGAGTAAGAGATATTCTTAACAAAACCATCCCAAATTAAAAATGCAGGAAATGAAAATTTATAATAATGATTGTTCGAAACTGATTCCGCGAGCAGCGGGCTTCTGTTAAGTAAACTCATATACTGTGTAAGAAAGTTGTCGACTCTAAAAGGTTAAATGCCATTATTTTAGAAAATGCAGTGTTTTCCAACGCTTTCACCCACAAAAATAATTCAAATTTACTCTTAAAAATCACTTCTAACCTCGATAAAATGGCGCAAATGGTTCTCATTGCCACCATCGTGGTTGTCATTAGTTATAAAAAGGATTCTGGGAGTTTTTTTCATTGCTAATACGAACGTAACAAAATAATGTGTTGTTTACGTGTTCACCTAACAGTGAATATTTAGTTACCTGATTTAAGGTGAAGTTAATTAATCTAAATATATACATACATCTAAATTATGCCACTCTAATGGGCTTATATCTTTTTTCATATACACGAATATATAATAATTATTTAGAAAACTTTCTGTTTTATTAATTTCAACCGAAAGTTATGGAAAGATTTAATTTTATTATAAGATCAATTTCTTTTACAACAGCCAACAGTTCACTTTTCTGGAGTTCCAAAAACCCTAACATTATGACAATCCCAAAATATATGAGTCAGCCAAATGGATCGCCCACTAATACAAATGATAAATTTTATACGAAATGTTAACGGCAAGATTTCATTTTATATGAAACACTAACACTAAGTTTTATTGTACAATTTTACAGTAAAATACGCAGTACAAGGGCTCTTTTTAGTTATTGGGTCCAGATATAAATAATTAAATTTCATATTTTCCTAGCCTTCATCCTTTAATGTTGCACGTAATAATGGTCACTTAAAATTACATTCTTTAGCACAGGACGTACGATAATTACTAGAGATGCGCCGAGTACAAGTTTTACCGAGTTACCGAGTACGAGTTTTACTCGGTTTGATGTTTGCCAAACCGAGTACTTGGCGAATAACTCAGTTCAATCAATCAAAGATGAGTTCACGCAAAAGATCGCGAATTTGGAAATTTTACGACGAGATTGAAGAAGATAAAAACAAAGTGAAATGTTCCTTGTGCAATTCTTTGATTTCACGAAGTGGTGTTGAACGTAATGACTTTATGACGGCGATGTTAAACCATATTAAAATTAAACACAAAGAAGAGTCAAAAGATTTACAGAATGAACCTCAATCCGAAAGATCCCAAAATCGCGAGGCGGCTGCTTCAACTTCGTCGTCGGAATCGAATGCAACAAAGCCTTCAGGAGTCATTTGCGGGAAAGTGGGACATAAATGATTCGCGGGCTAAAGAAATCCACAAAGCTGTCGCTGAAATGATTGCTATTGACAACCAACCGATTTCCATAGTGGGATATAATGGGTTTCGAAGATTAATGAACGTCTTAAAGCCGAAATATCAAATCACCGGAAGAAAGTATATCAGCGAAGTTGCCATTCCAAAAAGTCCAACGAAGTGAAAAGCATAATTAGAGCGGAAATTGCAAACGTTAAGGCTGTATCAATAACCATTGATATTTGGACCTGCATGAACAACTTGCTTGTTTTTCTAAGCTATACTGGTCGCTGGCTCAACGAGGAGTTTATCCTACACCACAAAGTGCTCCAAATTCAGCATTTTAGAGGACACCACACAGCTGACAATATTTGATCAGTGATGTCAGACTTATCTGTGAGCTGGGAAATTGATACTGTTAATCGTGTTATTTTGAGAGACAATAGACCCAATGTAGTCAAAGCTATTAATGATAGTCCATTTGTTGGCAAAGGATGCTACATACATACACTGCAATTGGCCATAAAGGCTTCTCTGAAAGTTCAAAATGTAAAAGACGTTATTGCCTTAGCTAGAGGAATTGTAGGCCACTTTAATCATTCTGCATTAGCGAAAGGAAAGCTGGACATAATACAAAAATAACTTAATCTGACTGAGCACAAACTCGTGCAGGACGTTACCACGAGATGGAATAGCACATATCATATGATTGAAAGATTAGTAGAGCAAAAAAGGGCAATTTCACTCTATATATCAGACAATCCGAGTACAGCCAATCTTCAACAGTTGACAGAACGTCAATGGGAAATTTTAAGAGCGTATGTAACGTTACTCAAACCATTCGAAGAAATCACCGAAATTACCAGCTCAATTTCAGAAGTAATACCCCACACCAATGCTCTTTTAAAATATTTATAAAAAAACCAGAAGTCGGTGAAATCTGCCCAAATATGGCGGATATGCAACATAAGCTTAAATATGAAGTTCAGGATCGCTTTCGAGGCTTAAAGGGTGATAAATATTACTGTTTGGCTACTTTACTGGACCCCAGATTCAGAATGAGATTTTTTAATCCAGAAAAATGCGAATTGATCATTAAGATACTATTTTTACAATCCATTGAAAGAAGCGACGTTACAGAGAGTGCCAGCAGCAGTGAAGAAAACGAATCTAATTCTAACCTTAATCAATTAAGACAATCACAAGATGCTCATGCATCGTTTTGGAATTGCTTCGAAGAACTTGCTTCTACCCAGCCACCGGAGCGCGACGATCCTAAAAGCCCCATTGCTCTATAATTGGATCGATATGTAAACGATGGATTGCTGTCAAAATATAAGAGTCCTTTCGAGTGGTGGGCAAGACATAAAACAAGATATCCAGAGATAGCACATTTAGCAGTGTTTTTATGTGCACCTGCAAGCAACACACGTATGGCGAGCGTTTATTTTCAGAAGCAGGTAACGTCTGTGAAAAAAAAAGGAACAAGCTGTTAGCAGAATGTGCGGAGAGTCTTGTATTCTTACATCACAACTCGCCTTTGCTAAATTTTAAATATTAATTGTTTAAATTCAATTTTAATAAATGCAACTTTTTAATCCTCCTGTTTTCATTATATTTCCCAAAATATTATATTGCTTCAGTTAAACCGAGTATACTCGTCATTTAAACAGAGTTATTCGGCCGAGTACGAGTAATAAAAAAATGCTGAGTACGCCGAATACCGAGTATTAAACGAGTACTCGGCCCATCACTAATAATTACAGTTAAATTTCAATACAAAATGTTAGCTGTTAAAGTTTTTGCTGTTGTGCTTAAAAGTCCGGTAGAAAATCCAATTTCTTTCAAAGAATTTGCTTTGATGTCTTTGTTCGCCAAAACCTTTTTCCCCCTCAGAAGGTTTTATTACCCTTAAACCTAAAAATAAACATCAACGATTAAATTAAATTAATTACTTTTACTTTTATTTAGAAAATTGTTTAGTCATCCAGAATATTGATATAAAAAACGCTACGAGAACAACGACGGTCACTACAGTTATTTTAAATACAATTAAATAACTAACTAACTAACCATTGCGCCGTTTCTCCGCAGGGGTAGGCAGAGAGGACGGACCGCCAAACAACTCGATCTTGGCATGCCTTCTTGCTTCGTTCACATTCAAGCATCGTCTCATACATTCTCTTCTATTATTCCGACTTCCGACATGGCCCGACTCAAGTATTTGATTCAGTGCTATGTCTTCCTCGGGCGTCCCTTCCTTATTCTTCCATTCTATTCGAATCATATATTCTCCTTACACTCCTTTCTTCGTTCATTTGCTCTACATTCACAAACCATCTAAGCGTCCTTTTCTTAAGCCTGTTCATGATGCTTACATCAGCCTTGCATTCTTTACGAATCTCAATATTTTTCACACGATCATACATGGTTTTATCGCACATCCGCCTCAGAGAAGCCCCCCGTTGTGGACTGCTAGCTTCGCTTCTTTGGACAATTTTATATTAGCGCCAACCGCGTTCAATCCTCCAATAGTGGAGCTGTTTCAAAATCCTTCTCAGCCTTTCCACCTCTCGTAAGCATATTCCCAAATACACAAAATCGTTCACTTGCTCTAAGCATTCGGTTAAGAGGAACGGCTGCGCGGCCTGTTTCATCGAAAATTTAATTTTGAATTTGACGCCAAAATACTCAAAACAAGCATTTAAAATTTTTTTGAACTTCCAAAATGAAAGCCATTAAAAAAATCGAATTTTCGCGAATTCAAAAGCAACTTTAGAATTTTTTTGTTGGATAATGGTGATTTAAAAAAATAATCCCCGTTTACTATGAAAATATGATGAAACATAAAATAAATAAATTTTTAAAAAATGTTAAAATAAGCATTATGATGAACTTAAATTAAATTAAAATAGTACAATTTACGTTGGAACACAAATTTGCCGTAAATAATTTAAAATACTGACTTAATTACTGCAAGTAGAACACGCATTGGCATTTCGTTTGACAGGGTATTTTTTTTTTGATCTTTTTATAAACCTAGATAAAAATAAAGTATCAGACCTAATAAAAAAAATTTATAGTGCAAAATCTCTTAGTCACAACCCCCCTTTTCCGAGAACGTTACAGAAATAAAAAAAAAATTGTCGCCTTCAATTAAGATGATTTTTATTTTCCTGAAATAATTTTTTAAATCTAATATCCTATGATACGTGGATAATAATGGATTTCTGCAAATTGGATATAAAATTGGTTGTGGGCGTGATTTTTTAATATTAATTTATCGTTTGAAAACAAATACCATTCGTGCACGATAATCGGGACATATTTTATAGAATTGCCTATTTTCCATTCAATCACACATTGAAGTATGTGTATGTATTTTTCATGTGTAATTAAAAAAGTATATCAGTAAATATGTCACTTTATGGTGTTGGCTTTTAATGGTCATGCCGGTGGGGAGGGCAATCTTGCTGTTAAATAGAATCACTTCGGATATCGACATATTTAGCATCAATGAAGTTGAATTTAAACGTAAAGCTTTGTTGCTACTTGTATAATGCCAGTATGCCTTGTATACAATTTACTGAGATTATGTATGTCTAACTTATTTTTTGTTTTAATTTATATTATTTTTTATAAGTAATTATTTTGGATGTTGTACATCCTATATCATCTTTAAAAATGCCTTAAAATGTAAATTTTGTAAAATTTTTAAAAAGAATAAACAGTTGAATTGAATTGAATTGAATTTATAGATTCATATTTATAGCAAAATTCAATTTATTGCGAAAATAACATATTTTATTTTGAGATGCTTAATGTTTTTCTCCAAAACTCCCCCTACTGGCATGAACTTGTTTAGTATACGACAATAATCCTTTTTTTTTAAACGTCAAACTCCTGTTTCTTTCCTTAGTTATTTATCATTGAATTTTTGTTAAAACTACTGGGATTATTTCAAAAAAAGAAAGTTTTTTAAATTATACATGTTTCTATTATTAAATTTTTATTTGTTTCGTTTTGTTTTTTCATGTGAATTTTCTTAATTTTTTTTGTTTTATATTAATACCTCCCATAGATCCAACTGGTCCCAACCGTCTGGAGGCAGTGAGACTATGGCATTTTCTATTGAGGTATGTTGTGAGGCTGAAGGTAGTGGGAGGGGAAAGAGATGGGGAAGAAAAAGGTGGGAAAGTAAGGCGGCCAACAACGTTCTTGTTAAATACTATGTGACATGAAGACTAAATATGTACGCAAATGGGGCATAATGGATCTTTAATTTTGACGCCTTTTGAAATCTTAAAAAATATATAACAACATTGCATACTTCAACGAAAAGTCTTTCAGAATAGCAAAACTTCTACCAGTTATCAGTGATGAGGCGTGACGTTATACAATATTGCCTTTCATTCAATTACAATTATTATACACTCGTATAAAGGCGACAAGCGCATCAAATAACAGAGCAAACAGCTAGTTCGCAGACTGAGTACTCTAAGGTGCTGAGGCAATATAGCGCCGTTTTTGTGAAAAATCACCTCAAGGGCGCTATACCAAGCAAATTCAAAACATTTTAAAATAAAGCTTTTCTTGTGGTTTTATTAATTTATTATTGAAATCCCTTTACTTAGTTCTAAGAAAACCCAGTAAAACTAACTAAAGCTGAGTTTCACTTATTTTGTAGCAGAACTGGACAAAAGTTTGTTAATAAGAAAAGGTAACAAATGGAATTTCACCACGAATTAAAACTTTCAAAAATATGTTTTCTCTAAACTCCTGTGATATTTAATGCTTCAGTTATTACGTTGAAAAGTTCACATTTCAGGAAAAACATGATATTTCCGCAGCTTCGTGATATGGCAAAGACAACGTTCCAATCACGTTCATACGAATATTACGGCTATGAATGTAATGCTTTATTTAATATTCGTATATTTCATAAAGGAGAATTTTCTGAGTATGTCCAGCTGGGAAGATTGTAGAACTTCTTGTTCTTAATAGTTTAAAAAAATAACTAACATGAGAAAAGGGTACAGCACATGAGGTTGACTCAGAGGTCTGGGGAGGAAAAGGGTGTACCGAGAGACAAGATTATGGCGTCCTAATATCCACTTTCCCTAAGCCTTATGGTAAAACAGCCTCGTGTTGAGTTTGATAAAGGTATATGTAGTATAAAGGTACCTTTTGTATGTAGCACTTAATTTTAAATCATTAATTCATACCTGCGAGACAGCGACAGACTCCAGAGTATTCGAATAATGCCTGTTATTTTATTGTGCATCCAGTTACAAAAATTCTAGGAAACCACCGAATTTTAAATTGAAGCAGTTTATCTAACTTGGAACTCCTGTCAGTCTTGACATTAGTCATAAAATGGACAATAAAATAACCCTGGCCAACATATTATACTACGGTATCTACGGAAGAACGTCTTATATTTTAATTAGCCAACCACCAAAGAGGCTTTTCTCTTAGAAGCCTTCGGGGTACCGGGAGATATAAGCTTAGGTAACTGGACTGTGAAGAGGCAATTTAAAATCTTTAAAAGGGTATTATGATTTGCAGAGAGACATTAGGAAACCGCCAAGAGGCATTCCAAAGGCACTCTATTTGTAACTCCTATGAAAAAATGATTAAAATAAATACTAGCATCATAAAACATTTTTATCAAACCTCCACGAAATAATCTTATTGATCCGACGTGCAGGATTACTGCCAGACTCGGACTTAGAGACCAAGGGCGCCCATAGCCAGGCAAAGAGTGGGGGCAAAATTAATTATAATTAAGCAAAAAAATCTTGCTCAACTCTATTATTTTGTTTATTTAACGTAGGTCACAGCGGTTCCCGAACTTTTTCGGTCACTGAACCCTAAAAGGTCGCTTGAATGTTGACGGAACCTCAGCAAGATTTCTAACTTTTTTTGTGCCCTTTCTTAAATAAATACGATAGAAAAACAATCGAACAGGTTTTGGAATTATTTTCATATGAAACAAATTTCTACTACCAGAGATTAGTCCCAATTTCCAGAGCCTGAGATATTATGGCACCTCCAATTCTGATAAACGGTGAGAGCGAATTTTGTAAAAAAATGATTTTGTACAACAAAATGCTTTCGATTTGTATCAATCTGAAAGGCAGTTTCCCAACCATATTTAGACGAAATTTCTTTCGTATTGTTTAAAATACAATCCGTTATAATATTTCAACTTAACCGGCTAGCAGCAGAGTGGACAAATGTGTCGGATTTCCACTTCGATCCTCTGCTAGTTAAATCACCTGTCATTACACAGGCTACGTTTTCTGCCTATAATGACGTGAGTGGGAGGAATTAAGACGTTAACAGGTTATTTGTAACCCGAGATTCTTTGTCTTCTTTAAAAGCCAGATCCCGAAAATTTCTCCACATTGACGGTGAAACCATAAAATATTTAAAAAAAAAAAACATCTAAAAAAGTTGGTTATTTTTGGCAAATTGAAGACTTAAAACGGAATTCTTATCCTACCGGAAGCGTATTATTTGAAATTGAAATGTTTTAGTTTGTAATGGACACCTTTAATATACATATCTCTGAAAAAACCTAAAAAAATACGCTTAAAGCGTATATCACAAGTAATGTGGTTTTTATTATCATGAAAAATTAAAGGACATCTATAAAAGCTGGTAATTTTGGGCAAATTGAAGACTTAAAACGGAATTCTTATCCTACCGGAAGCGTATTATTTGAAATTGAAATGTTTTAGTTTGTAATGGACACTTTTAATATAGATATCTCTGAAAAAACCTACAAAAATACGCTTAAAGCGTATATCACAAGTAATGTGGTTTTTATTATCATGAAAAATTAAAGGACATCTATAAAAGCTGGTAATTTTGGGCAAATTGAAGACTTAAAACGGAATTCTTATCCTACCGGTAGCGTATTATTTGAAATTGAAATGTTTTAGTTTGTAATGGACACTTTTAATATAGATATCTCTGAAAAAACCTACAAAAATACGCTTAAAGCGTATATCACAAGTAATGTGGTTTTTATTATCATGAAAAATTAAAGGACATCTATAAAAGCTGGTAATTTTGGGCAAATTGAAGACTTAAAACGGAATTCTTATCCTACCGGTAGCGTATTATTTGAAATTGAAATGTTTTAGTTTGTAATGGACACTTTTAATATAGATATCTCTGAAAAAACCTACAAAAATACGCTTAAAGCGTATATCACAAGTAATGTGGTTTTTATTATCATGAAAAATTAAAGGACATCTATAAAAGCTGGTAATTTTGGGCGGCTTATTCAAAATATTAAAATATACTATTTAGCGAAACACCATTGAATTTAGTAAAACAATAGTGGTTGAATATTTTGATCATAGCAACAAAAAACTCCATAGAGAGCAAATTAAATTAAATTTGATGTTTTATTTTCCGTGTTCTGTGTCCGCAATGCGTACCAGTTTGACACCTAGTTGGGGCTTTCTCCGAGGCTGGGGCCCTAATTTAAAATTGACGTATTATTTTTCAAGCTTTGTGTCCTCAAGTACAATTTTAGCGCCAAGTTGGAGTCCCTTACAAGGTAAAGCTCTAGGTAAAGTTGTGATGTTATTTTATATGTCCTCTCTCCGCAAGTACCAATTTAGCACCAAGCCGGAGCCGCCTCCGAATTTGAGGACTTGGTAGCGTATTGGATTTTCACCGTTTTCATTCCAATTCAAAAGTAATATTTTATAAAAATATTTTGCGTTTCTAAAACAAATTGTAGCAAATTAATTTCTCTTTAACATGGACATTTCCGTTGTGATGAGTTTAATTGGAGTAAGTAAGTTTATTTTATTTTCTTTATTTATTATTTACGGACCAATGTCCAATTATACAAAACACATAACACCAAATGAAATAAACGAGAGCTACAGGAAAAGAACAGCACATCCATAATACAAGAATGAACCAATGACAAAAAGAAGACAATAATATAGATTTGAGAGAACATTCAATTCAAAGCCTGAACATAGTTTTTCTAGAGTCTATGATTTTAGACATTCTAAATGATAATCTTCGAGTTCTAATTTCGTCAATCCCTACAAAAATCATTCAGACTGGTACCAAAAAGTTAAACCATTATCCTCTTGAATTCAAAACCACGTGCTCAGAACTCTTGGGGAAATTTTCAAAGTATTTAACGAAGTTCAGATATTTCCTGCCGTTTAGAACCCTTTTCATGAACCGGTCTCGGGTAACCAAGGTGATATGCCGCCAGTTAAAAATATATGAAAAAGTGTCATTGTGGTCCTAATTGAAGAGTTTTTCAAGGCTTTTGGGGACGCACATCGTAATAACAATTACCCCCGCTTGCCAAAATGAACTTGAAAGCGTGAGCAAAAGGACTGGCTCTAAAAAAATAGGAGAAGTACTAATTTTATCCCCGTGTAAAGGGGTTGATAGAAAGAAAACTGCTTTTAAGAAACTGCTTTTATTAGGGTTGAATATTTTTTTCCAAAGATGTTCTACAACGAAAATAGACAATTTGTAAAACTCCAGGATAAAATGTCAGTTGGGATTTTATGGTATAAAGGTTTTAGCAATATGAGATATTTTCTTGTTTATGTGCAGGAAATGTTTTTCTTCGTGTTATTCCATTCGTTGACAGATTCTTATTAATGTTTTGCTGAAGGGGAAATACATTACAAAGATATAAAAAAAACATTGCATGATGAATTATAGCAAGTCGAGTTGTATCTGTTGTACATTATATATCTTAAACTCCATTAAGTATATTATTTTGAATGAATATTTCGCATAAAAATATTAACAACAATAAAAAATCGAATGGTAAATTCAATCCGTCTTACATCCGTGATCGCCTGTGTATATAGCTTCTACAATTACTTTGTTTTGACACATGTTTGATTTTTTTTACAATGTTTAGATAAGTTTATCTCGAACAAATATTATATCAGTGGCTAAGCACGCATTATTTTTCACGACCCAACTTGCATAATATAAGGATTGCCACGAAAAACTCATAAAATATAATAGCACATAAAAAAGTTACGTGTTAAAATGATGGTGCTAATATGTTATCTGAACAACATGATTGTGGAGGTGTGAACATCCCTAAAAAAGTTTTGCCATTCGTGGTATAAAACTAGTTATCATGATCCCCACCCTCACATGTATAAAGGTGATCCATAAATTTGAAGAGAAAAATCCAGAACTTTTCCCAATAACCTAAGGACTCCCTTCCATATTAAATGTTTGCAAAGTATAAAATCCTTTATAGTTAAAAGCTAAAGTAGGAATCCAGTTATTGCTGGCTAACTTTATCGTTTCATTTAAAAATCCATAAATGGTACCTATTTGAGAGATTTTATTCTCGACGATTCTGGCGTTTATCTATATGCGAGTATATATAAAAATCAATGTAAGTTTGTTTGTTTGTCTTCGATGTTCTCGAAAATTACTCTACTGGTTTCGCTGAAAATAGCACAGTTTGTTTTTATTAGTGCCGGGAAGGTTTAGAAAGTAGTTTGAATGAAATCCAATGTGTAAAACTGTTGCTATAACGTTTTCAAATTACGTGTAGTATGAAAAACACCCATGTTTTATTTAGGTTAGCCCATAGATATAACACTCTGGTTAGCCACAGATTGCAAATTCAAAAGAAGAAGGTTTTTTGGGTAGAATATTTTCAGAATAGAAAAGACGAGTAGGTACCTACTTCAGAACTTTATGATTTAGATACGTTTTGAAAAAATAAACGTTTGGAATGAAATAAAATATTCAAATTAATGTTTCTTTATTTGGAGATATTGACTTTCGCTGTCAAATCAATTACGGCACCCTAATGTCAAGTGAAAAATCCCGAGCAAGGCCGGGTAAAGATCAGCTAGTTATTTTATATTACCTTATATACATTACCCGCCTCAATAGACAATGTCTGTTCTGAGATTGAGACGATTAGCGGGATTTATAATACATATATTATACAAAAATTGTAAAAGTTCTTATTTATTGTTTGAATGCTTATCTCCATATTGTACAAAAAATTGATAGATCATCTTGCCGCTTATGCGATGATTTGCTTATTTCGGTATGATTTCTTTCTTTTGATGTGGCTGCCGCATAACTTTGCAAGTTACTTGTTTAAAAATACACCAATAGATTTTTTTTTTCAATGTTTCAGTGGCTCATGATGTGACTAAACTGGAGGTGTGCTCATTGTGATAGAGAAAATGTATTTTTTGGTTTGCAGTAATTCTTGTCCTTAAAAACTTCCATTCGATGCATTTCGGTTAGGACCCAGCAATATCCTTTGAGCGGCAACTGAACATTGCTTGAAAAGGAGATATGTTAATACGGAAAAGAGAGGCATTGCGCTGATACATACAACGATTTCATACCCATAACACGTTGAATAACAGAATTACGCCTGTTATTATTATTTTTGGAGCATACTTTGCGATTTTTTCCTATTGAGTGTATTTCATTTAATTACTTTTTCAACTAGACATCTTATCTTCAAAAATAACTTTTTTTAGTAAAAACTTCAAGTTTTCAAGGGAAGTTTATAATATGTACATATAAATTCAAAATACGGAGGCTTAAAAATAGCATTTTCACTGAAATTCGTCCAACTCTTCGAGAGTATTTCAAAATGTTCGATATGAGTATTTCAATATGTTCTTGCATAATATTGTGTAGCCCAGAATTGTACTCCCTACTCATAGCTGAATATCGTGAATAACCTCTCTGAAATATTGCAGTCCTTTGAGAGATCAGAGTCTTACAGCTGCTTCAGTCTTACAGACTATTCAAATCCATGGGATTTTTCAGAATATCCGATCAGTTTATTTGAATCGTAGCGAAGTACCTAAATGAAACAGCCATGCCAGTCTGTCCTTGCGCCTCCGGCTAATGTGGAATAAGTCGTTAAAACTAGTTTTTCTGGGTCGTATTTTGAAGCTTATTAGTTGGAGTAAGGTAGGACAGTCGATAATGTTATTGCACACTTTATATGGGGTCATGAGATCAAGGTATGTTCGCCGGTTAGAGAGGGTGGAGACATTATAGATAAAGATCATATTTACGTATCCCCGTTTAGGTGCGCTCATTCTATAATAGATCAGAGGTATTTTAATATCAAAGCTGAAATCCTAAAGCATTGAGTTCTGATCAATGAACAGATACCAAGTTGTGTAATATGTACTAAAGAGCGCCCCGATTTCAAAGAAATCTGGGGCGTTATTCCTGTTCTTTTTAAGGAAGATTCCTTACATTTTTCCTTAGGGTTAAAGACTCCTTGATTAACTGCGGAATTCCGGTGAGACATAGTAAACAGATCCTAAATAGATTGTCAAGAGATTATTTGAAAACACAAATTGATGAAATATCTTCAAGTAACATAAGATTTTGAACTAAAACTTTTAAAAACAATTACATTATATTCTAATTCGTTTTAGTACATTTTAATTTTATTTTTAAATACCATAAATAAGCCTTTTAACGAAGAATCACGTTTTATAAAAAGGTACTTACCTCATTAGATAGTAATATCCTTTTTTGTCTCTAGTTCTAAAAGTGACATTTAAATTTGTACCAAACGAAGAGGTGGGTCATTCCAGTTATTTTAAAAACTCGGCTCCAATTCCGAGTTTAGCCACATGGACTCGATTCCTCGGACTTGGTCTTCATTCCTGTCGGTCCGCATAGGTCCGCCGTTCCGGAATCAAAAATCGTTCATATTACACTAATGAATAGGAACGCCTTTCGTTTCTGACTCCAATCCAAAACCTTTGCCGTTCCTTGAGTCTGAGTTCGAAACGAGTGAATCTGGATTTGCGAACCCGGGGTGAGTCCACCGCCTTCGGAATCGAATTCATTGGACTCGGCCGGTCGTACCGACTCTCTTCAATGCCGCGCTTGACGTGAATTGTCAAAAATGTCAACATCTATATAATGTTTAATAATGTTTACTAGCTAATTATGTTTAAAGTAAATAATAATAACATATTTAATATTCAGTTTTTCTCTCTAAAACATCGCAAATATTGAATTTTTTTATGAATGTCGGTCGCTAAATTCAGCTGACGGCTGTCATCCGAGAGAACCGGAACTGCAGTTAAGTAAGAAGGCTTTAACCCTAAGGAAAAGGTTATGGAATCCTCCTTGAAAAGAATGGGAATATCGCCCTTGATGTCACCAATTTATGTAAGAACTTCCGACTCCTCTAGACCTTAGATTTACCAATGAAAATGATTCATTGGCAGGTTCAAGAAAGAATTTTGGTATTTGTAAAAGTTTGATTTCACGCAACGTAAGGGAAAATTACTACGGACACACAGAAACGCCCACAACGTAATTCTATCGGTTTATGTCTTTAGCATTAAAACCCGTTATGATTTTATTTATCGAAACAATATTCCAACATGAACCAGAAAAATACGGAGAAAAGGGATGATGTAGTCGTATTTCGGTGCCAATAGGATTAGAAAATTGGTCAATTTGAAAATGAAATCCCTTTTCAAATTACCTGCATTTTTATTAAAATCACTAGCGCAGCTCCGTTAAACATCGCGACATATTATAATTGAAGGATTTGTAAACTTGAAGTTATAGTGTTTGAGAGCGTAAAGTTTTTAAGTAAAAAAATATTAAAAATATAATAGTAATAACAATAATTATAAAAAAGTAATAATAAAAATAGTAATAGTATAATAATAAAAGTAAATTTTTTTTCAATTAAAAAATTTCGTTTAAAAAAAAAATAATTCTAAATTAAAAATTAAAAAACAAATAAATAAACGTGTTTTAATAAATAAAAAAAATGTAAAATATTGCCACGTCCGAGAATCGAACTCAGATCGACTGCTTGGAAGGCAACTATGATGACCATTAAAATATTAATAACTGAGGCATAAATTCATTATATGTACTGAAAATAAGTTTTTTAATGATTTTTTGTTTTAGACTGTAACGTGATACGTACTCACATTACAATCGAAAGTATATTGTTTAATTACTATATATCTTATATAATAGGAACTTTATTGTCGGACAATTTGTTGCTAAAATGTTTTATTTAATTAGGTATTAAGTTAGATAATAGTTTGTGAATGTTTTGTTTTGTTTGGTTTTATTCATAGTCTTCTATTAATTTAAAATTGACTATCAAATATTTATCTGGTCTTACGCTGCTCTCGGAACTTAATCAGGGTGACGCCAATCACCTCTTTAGTTACTTCAGCGTATCAAAGTCCCCCATCCAATTTAATCAAAACAGCAAATGAAACCGATGAGATCGATTCGAATGTGGCTCACGCTGGATGCATGCAATTTCGTAATTCAAACTACGAATACCTACGTAAAATATATGACGGGATGTTGCATTGCCTACTAGACGTGGGCAAAATTGAATTAATTAAACAAATGAATAAATTCAATCTCGTGACATACTCGGTCTAATTCTCAATTTGACACTGAAATAATTGTTGATTCCCGTATTTCGAACGCATGGCACAATAATTACGGCGCGGATACTATTGGGCCCCGCCGCCAAGTCGCCGGAGGAATTGGCGTATTGTGCAGGACTCGGTCTAATGTACAGTGTCCCGGGGGGTAATCCATAAAAATCTATAGGTCATCGTTAGTCCACAGTCCGCATATTATTCAGCACGCAAACCGCCGCAAGTCACCTATTCAATAATTCTGAGTTCATTCGTATTCGCTATCGCAATCTGTATTCCATAATCCAAAGAATTGAGATTTTTTTCCGTGTTCAATTGTGACGTTGTAGGCACTACGACTCTGGTCTGTCGATATCGAGTCTGCCCGTACTAGGATCGCAGGACGCAAGTTAGTCAAGTCACTTCAAGACACTAGTCAGAAGCTCCTAATTCATTCCTCAATGACCGCGGCGAATCTGTTCATTAGTCCCAGCCCGGCCAAGCCGTCAGTTTCAGTAGTCAATAGGTAAGAATCTTGGGGTGCATCGATGGTAGGGCATCAAGTGATTTCGTACCACTTTTTTACTGTTGTTGAACGTCACTCCTCGGTTTTTGTTTGGCGAGAAATATTGTATTTAAAAACAAATCTATTATTTACTTCATTGATGTGTTTATACATTTTTCGCATTATTTATTATTTAGTTGAGTGAGATTGTTATATTCATTTTATTTTTAAATGCTATTTCCAATACTTGCAATTTTATTAATTTTATGTGTCGAAATAACCATGTTTTAGATGTTAGAAAAATACAAAATCAAATTAACAAGTCAAATTTATAAAATAAATAAAAAAAAGTAAATACATGAATTAAAATGTTTTGCTTGGTTTCTTTAAAGTGAACTGTCAAACGCGTATATGTGAAAATATTTTTATGTGAAGAACACATTTCAAATATAAAGTCAGTAGCTTGGTGTTGCCATAGTTATGAAAATTTTTAATTCCAAAACAATAAATATCTGCAATTGAATACCAAGCTATAAAAAGATTATGATTATTCCACATAGCAGTAGCAGACCTAATACTTCCAGCTTTCCCATACTCTATTATACTCGTATATACATGTATTAGTGGTATTTCTACATATTTCTTGGTGACGAAAATCCTTTGATTTATTGCAGAGGCCACGTTGTATGTAACGTCTATCTCAGCATTGTTTAAATAATGCCTACTCATTTCCCATCATGTTCATGGTTGTGTTATTTTTCATTCCTGAAACACATATTTATTTCATATTTGTAAAAAGCATTAACTTTGTGGCTCGCCATAATTTACAATAAAAAACACATAAATTTGTTGTAGACCACTTTTATTTTATAAAAACTCTACCGGTTTCGGAAGCACCCTTCCTTCATCAGGAGAATATTAAAACTAACTTATGATATAGAATATTGACAAGACATATAAATTTTAGGTGTTGGAGTGGGGGGTAAGCAAATGGGTAGGGGTAATTGTAGGATTTCCGGGAAGAACAGAGCGATTTATTGGGAAAATATTCAGAATGGGACTAAAAGATAAGTTAATTTGGTTATTTAAAATACTAGCATTATTATTAAGGGATTTTCTAATTTCGAGTGCTTCTAAGTTATCCAATTTTTTGCTTTTATTGTTACGGTGAAGAATTGTAACCCCTGTGTCCTTGTTAAAAGTGTGATCTTTGGAAATTAGATGATTGGCAAATTCTGAGAAGTTATTATTATTTAAGCATCTTAAATGTTCTGTGACTCTAATATTTATATTTCTAGTTGTTTTACCTATGTAGAACGATGGACAATCATTACAACATAGTTGGTAAATACCTGAGTGGCTTAATTTATGTTCTCTATCTTTAGTATTTTTTAGTAATTTACCTAAATTGTTATCAGTATAGAACGCGGGTTTAATGTGAGAAGGAAATTTTTTTGTGCTAAGTGAGGAAAAGTTGGATATATATAAGATTCTGCGCCATTGAACGGGATTTATTATTTTATTATTATTTTCAGGTGTATTAAATAAAAATGTATTTGTTGAAATTAGTTTAAGTTTCTTATTCAGGAATTTATCAATTAAATTTGTAGAATAACCATTATTTAGAGCAATTTGTTTAATTTTTGTAAGTTCAATCGTGAAATTAACAGATGATAGTGGGATTTTTACTAGCCGGTGCACCATTGAATGATAAGCAGAATGTTTATGTGAGACCGGATGGTTTGACATGTTATGTATTGTTATATCTGTGTACGTCGGTTTACGAAAAATGTTGAATTCAATTCTGTTATTTATTGAAGTTAGTGTTAAATCTAAAAAATTAATCGATGCATCTATCTCTAAAGTGAATTGGATGCTTTTGTGGAATGAATTTATAAGAAGAAGGAATTTAGTCAGTTGCCGATCTGTCCCTGTCCAGATACAGAAGATATCGTCTACGTATCTTTTCCATGTAAGAACATTGTTCAAAAGTGATGAATTACAATTAAAAATCTTATTTTCTAAGTTATTCATAAAAATATCTGCTAACAGTGGACTCGTCGGCGCGCCCATCGGAAGCCCTTGATTCTGCTGGTAGATACAGTTGTAGTATTGGAAATAATTTTGGTTTATGCACATATTGAATAGACGGGACAGGTCATTAATCATATCAATATTTAAATTAGAGGAGTTTAGGATATCTACAATTATTTCTTTGCAATCAGTAGTTGGGACATTTGGGAACGAATTAATTACATCAAAGGAAATAAGTTTGGCATTATTGGGAATAACTAAGTCCTTAACTGCACTTATCAGTTCAAAGGAGTTCTTGATCGTATACTTAGGGGAAAACACATTAATATTATTAAAGACATTCGTTATGTGAGAAGCTATTATGAAATTCGGGGAAGCACAACATGATACTACGGGTCTGATGGGTTTATTGCTTTTATGTATTTTCAAAAACCCGTATAACTTAGGAATTTTAGGATTAGACTGTACAAATTTATTTTGGTTAGGATAATCATCTTTGAAGATTCGAGATTTACAAGCTTTTATTGCATTTTTAACATCTGTTTGAAATTTATTAGTGGGGTCTTTCGTTAAAGTAACGAAATCATCACTTTTTACAAAGTCTTCCATTTTACACTGGTAGTCCATTCTATTCATTATAATCACTGTGTTTCCTTTGTCCGCCCTAGTAAGCACTAAATTTTCTTCAGCCAATGTTTTGCGAATGTTATTCGTACACAGAATCTCTGGATGAACGACTTTTTTAATTTTATTTTTTTCTATTTGATTTTTAATGGCTTCGGCACTCTTGTACAGGAATGTTTTAGGTTGGTAAGATAAAGCCGTTTCAATGTCCACTGCCACATTTTCAATAGCACTATGTATGTTATTTTTACTGTAATTTAAATTATATTTTAGTCCTTTAGATAATAGATTCATGAAAGCCATTTGCTTACCCCCCACTCCAACACATAAAATTTATATGTCTTGTCAATATTCTATATCATAAGTTAGTTTTAATATTCTCCTGATGAAGGAAGGGTGCTTCCGAAACCGGTAGAGTTTTGATAAAATAAAAGTGGTCTACAACAAATTTATGTGTTTTTTATTGTACATATTTATTTCTTCAATAAATGTAAAATTACTTTGTGGTTTCATTATTAATAAAATTAAAAGGAAATATTTTATGTAAATGACTGTTTAATTTATATTTTTATTACTTTAGAACTTTGAAAAAGTGTTACTAGTCAATTAAATATTATTAATAATCTTTTTTTTTAATATTTATCTCCTAAATTTATTTTCACAGTAATACCTATATTTAGAATATCAATAATAAAAAAATAAAAAAACAAATAATTATAACCATTATTATTTTATTTTTTGTGCCCTGTTATTTTCTTGATTTTAGTTATATTAAAAATAATAATATTTTATTTTTTTAAATTTCTAATGTAAATTAATTATTTAATATTTTATTTAAAAAAATCTCATTAATATAACATTCTTAATTAGTTACTTACCTGCTTTCATCACTTATTGTTATTTTTTGCTTATGTTTGTAATTCGTCTATTCTTACATTATTATTTTTCTATGTTTATTATTTGTCTATACATGTCATTTTTTCTTAGTATACTGTGTTGATGAGGGAAACTTCGCTTCCGAACCATGTTGATATTTATATATTAAACAATGGTTTCCACAAAATATTTCTTATTCATTTTACAGATATTTAGATATACGGTTACAATATCATTTTCCGCATGGTTCAATAGCAGTATCTCTATTTATGAAGGATAGGTATATGAACAAACGAAAAAAATGTATTTTTTAATGATTGAGATTAATATTACGTATTAACAAATCTTAAATAAAATATGAAACAGAAAAGTTACTGAAAATAAAAAGGTAGTCGCATCTGGGACTCGAACCCAGGACCCCTCCGTCTATCCGGCCTATATCTGTATATTTATATCTCTATATCTCGATCTGTAAAAAATATATTACAATGTGGATAATAAGCTCAACTCGAGGAGGACATTTCACACCCCCGCTGTGCCCACGGGTTATCAGCATATAAATAAAAATCGGAGACACTAGATTAGAAATAAAACATAGAAAGATTGCAGCCAAAATATATGGAAATTAATTATTGATGATATTAACAGTTCTTAAATTTTTGGGCTGGGCATTTTGGAGACACCGTGAATTTTCAATCAATATATTACTCGTTACATATTTATTTTATGTGTCTTTTCTGTTCCATATTTAATTTAAAAAATTTTAATACATACTATTATGTCCAATGATTAAAAAAATATTACAAAGAGATTTCATATTTATAAGCTGCAATAAGTTATTACAATACAAAATAGTGTCATTTTCGTTCCGCGTGAATTTTTCTTTTAAGTAATTTTCTACATTTATACAAGACGAACATTTGTAAAAAGATGCTTAAAAACCCAATGTATCTATACATAAATAAATGTTTGTCTGTCTTTCTGTCTACGATTTTCTCGAAAATTACTCCACCGGTTTTGCTTAAAATAGCAGTTTGTTCTTATTAATGCCGAGAAGGTTTAGAAAGTAGTTTGAATGAAATCCAATATGCAAATCTGTTGCCATCACGTTTTAAAATTAGTATGAAAAACATTGAACCCGCTATATTTTATTGAGTTTAGCGCATATATATACCACTCTGGTTAGCCACAGATTATATATTCAAAAGAAAAAGGTTTTTTGGGTAGAATATTTTCAAAATGCAAAACACAAGTAGGTACCTACTTAAGAACTTTAGCATTTAGATATATTTTGAAAAAAAAAATTGGATTGAAATATAATTACTTTGTTTAGAGATTGTAATAGTCGTCACAGGGCATTAATTTCGCTGTCAAATCAATTATGGCACCCAAACGACAAACAAGAATTCACAACTTCATAACTTTGTTCCAAAAAAAAACCTACCAAGGCCGGCCACACTCAGCTAGTATTCTATAAAACCCACCCACTGTCATTTGTATTAAGAAAATAAATCAAAGAAATGTTGCCAAAAAATCAATCTAAATCAAATACGTGGGTATGAAGTTTGCACTCAAACATATTATTATAATGTTTGTATCACAACATGTTTCTGCGTGTTTACATGCTCTCACGTAATATGTTCGTTTGTGCCCATATAGCTCAAATAATGTATGCTAGTGAATTTAATCAAGCAAGGTAACTGAAATAATGTGATTTGTTCCAAAGTCAATTATTCCCAACCCCCTCCGTCTGCTCCGGATATGGTGACCTCAAATAAAGCAAATTGAAAACATTTATCATTATTCAAGGCAATCTAGAAGGAATTTATGGTTGAAATCTCTTTTAGTGTAGATACACAGGAGAAAGGACAAATTAGTATAACGAAAATCCCTTGTGTCCTTGCGTGTCTCATTAAACACTAGTACCTACTTGAATTACCAGGTCTAGTTGAACCAATGTTAGACCTTACTCCAAAGTTCACTATCGAAGAAAAGTTATTCTGTCAACAGTCTCGATCGGCAAATTACCTTAATTTTTTCGAGTACTAATTTGTTTATATATTCACTTAGACCCGAGTCAGGTGAGTGATTAGCAAAAATAATTATATTATGAATATTTCATACGCTTGATTAAATGTCTATTGACATTTACTGTCACCGTGCGTGCCAGACACGTAACGTGGCACAGACGTAAGTACAGCTGTCATAACTGAGCATAAGCGTCCGCCACAATATGTTTGGGGATTTTATAAGCTTCTTCCCATGTTTTTTTATTTTTTTATTACCCATATTCCATGACCAATTAAATTTTTGCTGTCCATCTTCCTGGATTTCGTAATTTGTGATGCCAAGATGGCGGTGCTAACGATGCGTGTTCATACTAACTACGCAAGCGCAGACGCCACCACTACCGTCAAAATATTCTAGCCGATAATCTCGACCGATGCTGCCCCGCGCATGCGCAGATACGTTACGCTTACGTACGCAGTAATATGAATGTGTTCATATTACTGCGTACGTGTGCTTGTAGATGTGAATAGACCTTAATGGTTGTGTCGTTTTCAATTGGTCAATTTAAGGTAGCAGTAACAATATGTATTTTTTAATTATTCTGAAAGTAGTAACTGCTTATCCTCCGTTATGGATATGTATTTATTCGAATTTGCGGAAAGTTGTTTTTTTAATAATTGGTTTATGTTTTTAATTTGCCAACCTCTGTATTTGATATCACTTTCTTTCCTATTTCCTAATCGGGTCAAGGATCCTTTGCAAGAAGTCTCCTAGCTTCTCTATATTACGATACTTTAATTAAAGCTCCAGTTCGAAGCACTGAATAGATAATACATACAATAGATTTGAATTGTAACCGATGCAGCCACTGACTTAGTGCATTTTAGTTCAAGCCCCGAGAGAGCCAATGAAAATACAGCGCCCCGTCTCTCTCACACTGCCTGGCATCGTATATTCCATTCCATTTGTTTTTGAATGTATATACTGAGAGAGCAAAGTTCTGATTTTTTAATTGTAAGGCCCGAATTTCCTGACTTTTGGATTACGAAGCACGACCATATCGCATTTCTTGTGTTCTTCTTTATTCTATGCTTGTGAGCCTATCCAGAACCTCTACAATTAATTACCCCAGTTTTTTTCTGGAGCGAGTAGGTGAACCTCTTTCTTGTGGAAATCCATTAAAAGTATTACGTCACATGAAGTGAGCACAAATGGAAATGACGGAGGAAGGATAATACATACACACGAACAAAGCAATGAGAACAAAAATGTACATCAGGAAGATAATGCCAAGTCAAAGTCAAGGTTTCATGATTCTTAAATGACTTATCACATTTTCATATTTAGAGTCATTTTTAATCAGAAGTCGTTCTGCTGGCATCGCTGAAATCTGAGCACATCAATCTAGGCCAGTGATGGCGAACCTTTTTGAGAAGCGGGTGAAATTCGTTCATTTTTTTTAGTACTAGATCGTGGGTCACTAAGTCAGTGGCGTCACTTGGAAAGAGGGAGGGAAAATGTGTAAAAACTACTTTTTTTATTCTCATTTTTAAAATCCTCTAAATAGTTTAAGATTCCTTTTTGTTTTACAACTTTTACTTTTGCAAGTGAAGAGCAGAAAATGGATGTCAACGTCAAAAAATTATATAAATGGGATGATACCATGATTTACCGCACCAGGTGACACCATGCCCATGTTTATTGTGAGATAGTTCCTTAATATTAGGTTCATATTCCGTATTCATTACTTTAACGCATTTCGCAGTCAGTTCATTTCCAAGTGTATTTATATATTAGATTCCTAAACGTTTAATATAATATTTTCAATTTTTAGAGTGGGATCATTATTATCTGCACAATTTTCAGACATTTTGTCCTTCTACTTCGGAAAACAAGTTTTCAAATTTATTTTTCCACACCATTCTGCTTTGTAACTAATTTCATTTCTAAATCATGGATACTTAGTCACAAAAAAGTGTGGATATAAAATAAAGTCAAATGTATTTTCCAAAATTTTAAATTGATCAAATCTCTCTTTCTTGTATAATGAATAAATATATTTTTTAAATTTTATGTAAATCAAATTTAATAATGTATTTATTTATTTATTTATTTAATAATGTTTTTTGTGACAGCTGTTTAAAAAAGGCCTTGAACGCCGAAACAGCTGTCACAATAATGAAAAACTAGAAATACTTGCAGAACTTAATAATAACATTATTAAATTTGATTTACATTCAATTAAAAAATAAATAAATGGATTTCCACGAATTAAACACAAAAATAATTAATAAATATTTTTTTCTTGCATTTTCTTGAAAGTCAAGCGTATTTTCAAAAATCGTTGTGTTTTTAAAATGCTTATATAATTGAGGAAATTATTTATTGATTTTCATTTCCAAATCCTCAGAAAAGATGCCAAGTTTCGTCATAAATATTTACAAACATCATTAAAACAATTTGTCAATCCTTGAAGTTTTTTTATTCAGTTCATTAAAATGTTGACTGATGTCGCATAAAAACATAAAATCATTTAACCAACCTGTATTTGACTATTCGTCAAAACTATTGTTTTTTTCATTCAGAAAGAGCTTAATTTCTTCTAATAAAATGACAAACCGATTAAGAATTTGACCGCAACTGAGCCATCGAATAGTGTTTGTTGTATGTCAAAATCCCTGTATCTGTGGGTCATGTTGTCATTAAAAAACCTGCGTGGGTCAGTGTCTAATCCGCGGGTCATAGGTTCGCCATCACTGATGTAGGCCATTGTTTTCCAATCTTGTTTGTGCCATGCCTCGCTTTAACGTTTTAATAAAATATTTTAGCACACTTTTTAGTCAGTGAGTCAAAAAATATCTCTCAAGTGTAAGTTGCATGTTTGCAAGGGAAAGCTCACCACGGGTTAATTACGAATATTAGATAATAATCCAAACCCATAAACACACGAATTAACCAGAACCTCATTACGCGTCGTCTTGACATTTATGCTAATGTCGCCATGTCGGCACATGGAATTGCAGAAAAATATCTAACAAACTCAAATTATTTTTGATTTGCGCATTGCCCCCCAAAACATTCAAATTTCTCCCCGGTTATTACGCCATGTTGAGAAACACTGATGTAAGCCATCTCAAGAGGGTATTTTCTTATGCAGAGTAGCAGGGGTTCGATACCGAGCGCTTTCGAGTGGTGTATCTTACTCGGTCATAGTTTGACTCACACTACCCTTTTAAGAATCTCAGTTGTACGGGCTTGAGAACCCTAAAATACACTCACCAAGATTTGATGCCTACAAGGGTCAGAAGATACACTCATATTATCGCTGCTACCTTGGTTATTACACTTTTCCTGTTTTTCTTATCATGGGGCGTATCTCTTTGAGACCAGTACGCTAGTTGGCGCATTTATTTTATGGTCAATCTCCTCGGTTTATTGATAACAGAAAGCTATAAAACCTTTATTTATGCCAACGACACGAGGGTAAAGCAGGTTGACGAGTAACTACATTGGTGAAAAATTGTCTAAAATTCTTTTACTCTTAATATAACTATCTTTATCTTTATATAACTTCCATTCATTTACGGTTAAAAAATGCTAAACTCGTGAAATATTAAGAAAAACAATCTAAACTTTGTAATTAGAAAAAAAATACATATTTTCAAATTAAGCCCCTAAGACCTAATTTTGCATTAAATTAAAGCAATGATACATTCAATAATTTATTTCTCAATAACTATTTGAAAAGTATACTTAGGATTCTAAACGTTCGGAAGCTGTTTCCGTTTACCGAGCGTTTTACGATTTTGTAATATTATTCTGGCACCAAATAGATTTTTCCATCTTACAAAGAATCCTTATCGCGCCTGTATAGCTACCCAAGGGTTATTTAGTGACATAGTGTGTAACAGGGGGAGAAAATCCCCACGCGAGGGCGACCAGTGTAACAAAGGGGGAAGGACACGTTGGATGCTGGTGTAAAGAAGGCAGTTTAACTCACCTCGAGGCCAGAAGCATGGCGGATCTCAGGTTCCACCAGGTTAGCTCAGCTGGTAAGGCATCTCATCTCCTATCTCAAAGTCGAAGTTCGGCCGCAGCCTTATATCGGGGAAAGGTAACTAACTACTCGAATAAGAGATGCGTGCTTTCTAGTCAGGAATTATTTACAGGATAACATTTATATGTGAGTACATACGGTGTTTCGAATCTAGGGGCTGATCCTAATCTAATCTGATTCTTGATAATCTCTCTCTGAGGAATCTCCAACCGGACATGTAATTCAAGGGCACAGTTATTAACAGCACATGAAAGAGGGTGAATCCAATCTGCTTACATGGCGGTCGGCGACAGCAGTCACGATTCTGTTGGTGCAAAGTGTGCAGACTAGGGACTCTGGATTTCACACGTACAGCGGCAGACAGGACGCAGCGAGTTATTGCACTGGTCACTGGCTTTAATATTTAGGTACAATGCAGAGGTAGCAAGGCGTTTATAATATACTGATGTAATAGCGGGCGGCCACGTCCCCAAGGCACGCCGCAAGCACCTGACGACTCGGTGTCTGGCTTGGTAATCCTAGCGGGTGATCGCTTAGCAAGCCCACGCCGTAATGGCGGCCGGAATCTATGTCTCGTACCTTGTATCATTGGTCAAAAACAATGATGGCGGGCGGAAACGTGTCGCTATTGGTCAAATAGCGACGTGCGGCTAGGTGTATATTTAACTAGTGGCTAGAAGTATTATTCTTCCAACGACTATATTCTCCTAATTGTGTTACGTAACAAGTGTCTGTTTCTGTGTGCATCCAAATTCTGGCCTTACTAAATCGATTATGCATCTCATATTTGATTTGGTAAATCGATATTTCTATTTAAAATTTATATCCGATAGTGCTGCAAATTAATATTCCAGCTTTTTAAACATTTTCCTTACGCAAAGCAGAATTAAAAGATGGATATTTGTCAAACCTCGCAAAAAACGTAAAAAAAAAATGCTGGGTTGTATTAGGGCCAGTTATATAAATGATATCATACCATCAAATTCCTGTTACGTAACAAACCGTTGCGTTATCGAACCGTTATCCGTCCGTTTTTTTTGTTGTCTTTAATAATTGCCGTTCACCTTCACTGCTTAATGAGGAATCCATTCCACAGATGCAAATTATATATTGTTTTTTACGGTTTCAATAAGCAATGGTCGGGCAATAACTAACAGCTGTCAAACGGCCTGTAATCTGACGAACGTTTATAAAACGGCGAAATTGGGCGGTAGTCCAAATATCAGTTAAAAATAATATCAAGCGTTACGAACGGATGCTTATAAAACCGGTTAACTGCTGCGTACGGCCGGTTTACGAATACGTCGTAATTATGGGTAATGTTTTTAATTTATCTGACCTTATGCGTCCGTACAATATTTACACCGCGATTATGAGTAGGGCGGATTGGGTATTCCTATTATGTTTAATTCGTAGAACTCGAATAAATAAATATATATATATATATGATATATTTATTTTTATTTCAAGTAAATCTAATTGAATAATTTTATTATTAAGCTATACTGAAATCCAAAATATTCATCAAAAAACACGGCAGCTACTACCATTGTCACAAGCCGCTAAACCCACCACCATTTCAAAAATCCTAAAAGGCAATAATTTTTATTTTCTTATTTCATTATTTTTCTTGACACTAATGCCTCGATAAATCCGCATATTTGTATCTCAATCAACAACTAGCTGTGCTGAGCTCTAGTTTATTTGAATTTTTTTCTCAAATTCAATAAACAAATAATATACCTATTGTTTATACGTGCATACCGCACTAGATTCCCAACTGCTTTCAACCGTCTGAACCCAGTGGAACTATGGCATCCCAATTATTGTATGGTAAGCTGTAAGGCTGAAGGAAGTGGGGGGGATATGGGGAAGAGGAAGGTAGGGAAGTGATTACCTGTGGGTCACAACTTTTGAATAAGAAATTTATGTGAGATATTTTAAGCATAGTCTAACTGTTATCACCACCGAAATTAGGGGACGTCGGAAAGGTGGCCCCTACTCAACAAATGTCAATCTGACAGCTGACAGGTGACGGCCGACAGCCAGCTTGTTGCAAAGAAAAGCGCTCGCCTCGAATAAATGGACCAGCAACGACTCCCACGCTGAACATTTTTCTTCCTATGAATTCGTCTTGAATACAGATTTCATTGATTTATTTTACAGTGTTATTTAATGGGTGAGTTCTTTAGGCTTTTAGAAATCAAGACTTGTGGTTTTCTTATCACTAATTAATTATTTACTTAGATTTTTCTTACATTTAATTTATTTTCTATTGCTGAAAGTTAAAAAAAAAAGGTAAATTCTGATAAACTTCGTCATTTGCGCCACACCGGAAGAAACTTTCAGTATCACCTTCGGAACGTCATGGCATCATTCAAAATCGATCATAAAATAGCTTCAGCCATGTTTGGTGACTAGATCTGAATAGCCAGTTACCTTCCCCTTCCTCAACCCCTCTCGTTCCCCACTACTTTCACCCGTACAACATACTCCAATTGGGGATGCCATGGTCCCACTGGCTCCAGTCATTTGGGAGCAGTTGAGAATCTTGTGCGATGTGCATATAAACATATTAGAACGTTATTATGATACCAAAGTTTCTCATTTGTATGAATCACCATTAAAGCTAAACCCCTTGGAGTCCAAGTTACCTTCTTGACTCATATAAATTTATTTTGTTTTTGAAGAGATTTAATTCACAACTATTCAAAAACAAAATGTCTGGAAATTGTTTCATAGTTAATGCCCAAGAAATACAAAAAAAATACATTTAAATTCCTTCATTCGTTGTAAGATTACCACCATCTCCCTCCAATTTGCCCCACCTTTTATAGTGTAAAACTTTTTATCAAAGTAAAGCAAATGTTTATAACCTAGGTACAGTCAATCTAATCATCTTCTTAACTATGTCTTAAATGTGTTTTTTCTTCTTCTTTTCTTTTACATACTACCTACTTTATTAATTATTAGCTGAAGTACCCGGCGTTGCCCAGGGCTATGAATGGTTTGTTTAAAGTTTTGAGGTTTTGGTGTGTTACCTCTATCCCTACCGCCACCCCATCCCTACCCCCATCCCTACCCTCGCCCTCACTGTTTTACTGTTTAGTGGCTATAACGGATATATCGCACAGCCTACAAATCACACTGCCATAATTTAAAATATATCGACCAATATTGGTGTTTGAAGTGTTATAACTTCGAGATATTTAACCCATCCTTGCCGGTGCTGTCAACTGGTTTAACATATCTGTAATTATTTCAATATGCCTGTAAATATACTAAACACATAGTTTATATTTTAAAAGTTTTTCAGCACTACGTTTATGTATTTGATAAAATACTTAAAATCTGTCAGTATTTATAGAACACAAGAGAAAAAATGTTTTTTCCGAAAGACTGAAAACAATTAGTTAATATGTACATAAGTCTGCATGCGTTGATAACTTAAGGAGTGGTGTGGTAGTGAGCGAGAGGGGTATTGGATTTCGCTCACCGTACCACTATGCACAGTCATCAATAATAGCCGGCGGACTGCCGGCTGTAATGGACGCATCATGCGTGACAGATATTTTCTCCTCGTCTTTAGCACTTATACATAATATTTTACTTGTATACATATGTACTGTTCATAAAATGATTCACATAAGTAATAAAAATGTCAACTATTTATTTTTACCCAACATAAAAGTTACAAAATACTAAATACCGGAACTCGAAGGATTTTATAGCAGAAATTTCAAGGAAGATATATGAATAAAGATTTTTCTATTTGTATTACAAATGAAAATTATGAATGATAAATGTTATCTACTGTTTTAAGATCGAAATAAAATAACATTAAAATTTTCGTCTAAAAATAAATAATTATTAACCATGTTAGTTTAAAATCAAGCAATTTTACTGGATTTTCTTTAAATACATATTATCAAATGTACCTAGTACTTAGTAGGAACTCAAAAAACTAGAGTTTTTACTTATTGCACTGTATTTTCCGAAGTACAATTTGAGTAATTTTTTATTTATTTATTAAATTACATTGCAACGAAGATCTTCATCTTTATTTCTATATAGTATTTTTATGCAAAATTATTTGAATATTCGGTTTACATACGGACAAATCATTTTAAAGAGATTCTTCTTGCTTGGCAGTCCCCCCCCCCCTTATCCCTCAGTAGTCTTGCCATACAGTAAACCACTACACGAGCAATAATCTCTTTATATGGAACCATTTATTTATATTTGTACTATAAATGTCAATTATTTTCCTTGAAAACAAATCATGGAAATTCAATGGTTCGCAAACCGTATCATATGAAACAATTAATATAATAAATTTTCCGTTAATAGCTTACCGCAATAAATTAATACTAAAGCAAGAAATACTTTAATTTAATTGTCATTTCTTCGTATTGAAAACCTCCCCCTGGTTCTTGGAACACTCTTTATGTCTAGATATGCGGAATAATCGGAATGATAAATATTCATTTAAAGGAAGAAACGTACCAAAGTTAACTTATAATAATATCGGCATTGAGATGCCTTTACAAAACAATTTAAGCGCTCCTAAAGAGGGTTTATATTATTAGAACTTCCTAAAAAAAATAATTAAATAAGTTATAAAATGATTTCGCGAGAAGCTCTTATTAATAAATCACATTTATTTTATTTTATGTTCCTGCCGCTGAAAGCTCCGATGTTACGTATCTTTCAGTTATAAGCTTTGAGAAAGATGGATACGCTACAAAGAGGAAAAAAAAACATTACTATGGCAACACTTACTTTGTTTTTGAAGCTTGTTATTTGTTGTCAGAAATTCACTTAAAATATTATATTATATTTAATTAATATGTTTATTTAATGATTCAATTTATTTAAATTGAGTAAACCAATACGTAGTGGAATTCGAGCGAATTTCAGCCCTGTTTAGAAGAATTTCGGGCGAGGACGCTCGAAGAAGATGTCTAAAAATGAACTGTTGAAATAACTGGTACGTAATGTAGATATTTAATCACTTTTTTTCACTAATTTCCTACTAATTTTCGTATTTATTCGATTTTGAAACAATTTTAAGCATATACATTCAGATTTGAGGTTACACATCACACACGAGTGTGAAAATTTCTTTAAACAAACGTCCTAAGGAAAAACGAGATAACAATTTTTTTTTTCATATAAATTTGTTGATTAATTTGATGAATTTAATTTTGTTTTCATGTTTTTTTATTTATTTGACATCAAATAAATGGCTATTTTCGTACATAAATTTCAGATATACAGAAAAATCGCCTTTCCATGAAATTACCTCCTTTCCAAAGCTTAAAATAATAATAATAAAATTAAACCTAAAATTGTCTTGGAATATAATATAGAGACATCTCATTTCGAAAAGTATCATTCATTTATCAGCACCGTTTGGTAAAAGCAAAAAATATGCATTATAACCATTGTGATTTTAAAAACTTACATTAATTTTTCATGACCCATCTTGGTGTTGACATTTAAAACCTTTTAAACGATTGCCGCAGGGCTCTCAATTTTTGTCTACATTATTTTACAGAGCTGTAATTCATTTCAGACATAGATCCACTACGGTAGGTACCATAGATGACTTCATTAATTTCATCAACATTTCTTAAAAACCATTAACATAAAAAAAAATATATATTATTTCCTTTGCCTTAAGGAGTTAGTCGAGTTAGGTCTTGCAATTAGAGTTGATTCAGAGAACACAAACTAATGATTCTTTGTATTGGTACATATGTATTCACTACCAACAGTTGTGTTCTAGCCAAACGTCACTGAAAAGCAACATTTGGTCGTGCTTACGCCTACTTATTGTTATTTGAGAGGAAAAAACAACAACTGAATACAAACATCGAATTTGAATTTCTAAGGCCAGGCGCGAATGAATGACTTTTGTCTCAGCTACAGTTGCGTGACTATTTTAAAATCCATTGCGGTGTAATATGGAGGTGCGCACACGTCGCGATACGACGTGATAATAGGGTGGCTTTTTATTTTATTTGTATGAATTTTGACGAAACTGTTACCGTAAAAAAATTCATTATGCACGTCTAGCCTACAGGTTTTTGATAGTTAATCAAAAGGTTTTTTTTGTTTTGTTTGGTTTTATTTATTTTATTTTAGTTATTTGTACATTTAATTTTACAAAATAACTAATTATAACTCTTATACTATTACATATAGATACTATAACATATACATATGCATATAATAATAATAATTATTATTATTAATAATAATTTTAAACTAATGGATTTTTTCTTTCTTAACTTAATGTGCTTTTTAGAATCTATTTTAAATTTATTAATTGGTGTAATTTTGATCGGGTCCGGCAGAGCATTATAGCATTTCACCCCTTTATAAAATGTACCATATTTTGTATTGGATTTGTTCTTTTTCGGTAGCATAATTTCCTTACACGTTCTTGAATTATGTCTGTGAATATTCACGTTGTAAATAATTTTGTTGGACAAATATATTGGTAACAAGTTGTTTCTGATTTTATGTATAAAAATCAATACGTTCAATGTCAGGTTCAAAAGGTAGTTTTACAGTGTTGTATTTTATTATATTAAGTATCAGAATCCAAAAATGGGCCCAAATATCACTTTCCAGGTTTGCTAACTCAAGCAATACCACAAATGATTATCTGTACGGAAAATTTGTAAAGTTTAAAATATAAAAATCCTCACACTATGAAATACATCCCAAAATGTGTGAAAATAGGTGCAGTTTGAAAACCAGGAATTTTTAAAGTTTTACCTAAATTTCCGGTACGTATTTCATATAAAGTTGAAATGATTATTGTCTTTTGAAACCTTATATATTGTCCTAATTACCCTATAGAATTTAGAGATTAGGCATTCGTAGTATTTCTTGAGTTAGTAACCTACAACCTGTGTATTTTTGGGTGCTGACCGTTAAAAATTAACTTTTAATTTTGACTGGAAATTTCTCTTATGAAGTCGAATAATAAGTTTGACATGTGATGTATACAACCAATGCATCGGCGTGAGTAGGTATTGTGTCCGTGTCAACTCTGACTGAGGTACCTACGCATGTGTCCCAGATTACTCTAGTTATATTGGTACTCTGGATTAAAACGTAGACCAAGAATGAAATAATGTCTGGTGTTTATGCAAATTCGCTCTTTCGAAAAAGAAATCTTGTTTCGCCTTATTTCCTTCTACTTCTTCTGTATTTATTGTAGTAAAACATACGCAGTTACTCAGTGATTGACAGTTGAGGGTTGTTTTATTCTGACCTATAAAAGTCGTACCCTTTTCAAACGTTATTTGCTGAATGGTAACTACGAGAATTTATCCATTCCCGATGAACCTATCATCATCGAAATTATTTTATGTTCAACAGATGACAAATCTATCAGCTGTGGTAGAGGGGAACATGCCATGCTATAAAAGGCGTAATTTTACTTATAGTCTATTAGTTTATATTATTTAGTTAATAAATAAATACCACATAGACCTTTGACTCAATCAATTTTTGACTCATCGGAATCACTGAAGTAAAAGGCAGCAGCCTCTCGGCTAATTCCGAATGTGCAAAATCTTCAATGTAATACGGAGCCATATGGTTTGTCTTATTTTTTTACAGTTGTAATAGTAAGGATTAAAGAAAGGGTGAATCGCCAACTTCAGCAATACGCAATTGCGCATTGCCCTTGAAGAAATTAGTTGAAAAGGATTCAGAAAAGGCGAACTGCCCACGTTGGCAATATGCAATTCCCCGTTATTCTGAATAACATTGACCGTCATCTGTGACGGTGGCAAATGATGGGCTACCTTCGACAAGAAACCAACAATAAACATTTAACATAGGTAACGAATAATTAATAAAAGTTTTATTGTATTAAATATCATAATAATTTTCAAAAAAATATTCAATAGAAAAATACGCAAAAAAAAAAAAAGGTTTCGATGGCACCGGTATTCAAACTTGGAATCTCCGCTTGCGGGTGACGAAATGTTACTAAAAAAAGGTTTTTGAAAACTGTAATTTTTCTTCACCAGGTACATAATATATCTTGAAATCATAATCGTGAGATATATGCATATTACTTTATAAGCAAATAAACCCAAATTAAATCAGTATTAGGTTGTGTCCGGGAATCTACCTAATTTCAGTTTTTTTTTTCTTATGCGTAAACATTTAAAAGTGATTAGGTAATGTTGTTTTGAAAATGAAAATGAATTAATTTATTGAAATAAATGTTATCCGTTAAAAGAATTAAGATAAAAACTTAACTTATATTAAAGATGTCAAGTTTATTTTATCAGACAATACTTTTGTTCTTACAAGGTACCTAGGTAAAGGTTGTCCCTACATTAGAAAATTCACTTTGTTATGGAATGGTAATGTATATTGCTAAGTACTTAACGTGGATTATTTTTGCTGTGTCTTTTGCGAAGTCATTTCGATATCCCCAATGAATCGCAAACCAATAAAATTACCAATTTCCCTCGTAATGGAAAAACTTTATTCCTAAGCCTAAACGTTAGAGAAACGATTTTATTGTCTCTTTAAGTTTGTTATCTATAAAATGAATTTAATTTGTTTAAGTGATTTGAAAAGTTGTGGTTAGCTAGTCATTAAAACTGAAACAAGTGAATCTTGGAAACATTTTTCAGTAAGACTATTATTACAGTATAATACATAATTGATTTGACGATAGTATTGCCCTGATTGTGTTGTACCTATTTATTCTGAATATGATGTATTTTTCTTAAAGTTCAGTAATCTTAATCATGCGATTATTCAATTCAATTCAATTCATATATTTATTCCCTTTAAAAATTTACATTTAAATCTTTTTTAAAGATATTAAATAAGACAACATCCAAATTAATTACTTCTAAAAAATAATAAAAATTAAAAGAAAGAAGGTAGACATACATAATCTCGATAAATTGCATACAACAGATAGTGGTATTATACAAGTAGAAACAAAGCTTTATGTTTAAACGCGGCTTCATTGATGCTAAATATGTCGATATCTGAAGTGACCCTATTTAACAGTAAGATTGCCCTCCCCACCGGCATGACCATTGGCAAGTTGGTCCTGCAGGCCGGGAGATAAAACAGTCTTTGCTGTCGGTGACGGAGATAACCATCGGAAACATAGAAATTAATGCTCTCCGTGATAGTCGAGCTTTCGAACCATCCGCATAATTTTAATCGGTAAGTATATAATAGTATATATAATAGAGTACTTGCTCACTATATATACTCACCGCTTCTCAGTATGTTCACATTATCAAAACAATATAACACATTTAAATAAATCAATTAAGAAAACATTGTCAGTTAAATACCAGTAAACACATTATAAATGTGAAAACCTCACAGAATTCAGAATTTTAATTGTTTTCTAAATAAATCTGTTTTACCGATAATAAATCATTTTCCGTCCAAATTTAAAAGGAGTGGGACTAAATTAAATCATATAAATAAGTCGTCACAATGTGGATTAACCTCAGTTTGAAAATGGCCTTAAATGCCGAAATAGCTGTCACAATAATAAAAACTAAAAATACTTGAAGAACTTAATAATAACATTATTAAATTTGATTTATATTAAATTTAAAAAAATAGAGTTCTACGTATTAAACACAAAAACAATTAATACCGTTTCTATGAAATAAAAAACAAAATTTGTGTACATATTTATTTATTTATTTACGCGCAAAATTTTTCACATAAACAATTAAGATCTGTGAATAAAAATTAACATTATAAAAGTATTTTTAATAATATTCACAATTCTGCACTTGATGACTAGAGTGTGACAAATAATAAGTTTTCAACGGTTCTGCTAAAAATCTCCAATGACTTAAGGGAATATGTGATTTTTTATAGGAATTCAACAAAAGCTCGTAAACAAAGCTCTGTTAAGTAACTAACTAACCATCACGCCGTTTCCCCGTAGGGGTAGGCAGAGAGGACGGACCGCCAAACAACTCGATCTTGGCACATACTTCTTGCTTCATTCACTTTCATACAACGTCTCATACATTCTCTTCTGTTAGTCCGACTTCTGACATGGCCCGACTCAAGTATTTGATTCCCTTGATCGTGCCATGTCTTCCTCAGACATCCCCGGCTTCTTCTTCCATTCACATTTGCGTCATATATTCTCCTTACACTCCTCTCTTCGTTCATTCGCTGTACGTACCCAAACCATCTAAGAGTCCCTTTCTTAATCTTGCTCACTACGCTTGCATCAACCTTGCATTCTTTACGAATCTTAACATTTTCACACGATCATAACATACATGGTGTTACCACACATTCGTCTCAGAGATCTCATTTCTACAGCATTCAGTCTACTTTCATCCTTCCTCCGACAGTTCCATGCCTCACTGCCATACATCAGGGTTGGTATCAGCACTCCATTGTGGACTGCTAGCTTAAGTTCTGTTAAGTAAATGTTTGAAATTTATGTGGAGTTACATTACATAAAATAATAAGGATCACAAGCAAATATTAGTATTATTCTAAATATCCCATTAAATACAAAATAAGATACAAGTATCTAAGATACAATTACAATTTTTTTTTTTTAATTAAATGTCAAATTTTTTAAAATTAAAAATCACGTTTACCCTTCTACGTAGACACACTTCAATTATTGCCGGCTAGGTACTTTTTATTTTTTTTTTATATAATCAAAAATACAAAGAATGAATGCATTTTAGGTATGTGCCGGTTTATTGTGGAAAACGTGGAATTCCAAGTTGGGGTAGTAAAAAACCAAAATGATTTTCAAACCTTTGGCGTCTGATGACGGGCCAAAAGTAGTGTGATATTTTTTACTTTATATATATTTAAATGCGAAATGAAACCCTAATGAAATGTCTAGTCACGGAAAGAATGTAAAACTAGTACAGACGGTTCCATGAAAATTCAACACGCTTATGAATCGCACACTTTTTAAAAGTAAAATAATAAAATATGCATAACTTTTAAAAAATTTGCCGATTCATAAATGTGTTGAATTATTAAATAATTATTATCCATTAATAAGGTGAAGTTATACCTATACTTAGTCAATAATACCATGTCCGCCATTCCCTTTGGAATACGATGTGATATTAAATTGAATTATAACAGCCCGCTTTAATGCCTTCAGTTTCGCTATTTGTATGACCGTATTTAATTGTCACCTAATCCTAATTGCACTTCGATCCCGAGCATTATATCGATGCGCACGAACCGGGGTTTTATTGACAATATGATAAAAATACGTACGTGCATTAATATCTGGGTCAGGGGTTGAACTTTATGGGTTGTTTTGCGAATGTCCAAACCATGTTACTTCATGATGAAATTACTCCATCAGCTGAGAAAAAAGTGGCAAAACATTCCTTTTAAAATGTAGCTTATTTGCTGTACCCACTACTCGTATTGTCCTTAATTTCCTCAGAACTCATGAACGTAAAATTCATCTAAATTCAAAAGATTATGAAAGCGTAGAGTATGATCACTTCAGTGAGTATTTTGTACAAGGAGGTGTAAAATTATGTATTAAAATAAAAGACATTCTATTAAAATGAAGAAAAAAAACATATAATTCGTTCTTTCGAGCCAAACATATTTTATATGAATTTTGGCTAATTTACGGAGGTTTCCAAAAATACAATCCATTTTCTTTAAATTTTACATGCCTTCCGAGCAACAAGTTTCCTAATTTATTTAAAAAATATGTCTTACACACCTAATCTAACAACTGACATGCAGCCCATAAAGGCTGAAAATCTGTGCCTACCTTTCTTTTTCCAATTTTCGGAGAAAAGGTGATTTATCCAGTTTTTTTTTATTTATTTCATGATTGTTCTACCAAGAAATTATTAATGCTTGGTAAATTTCTCATTTTTAGTAGCAGTGTGTCTTCAGCGCCTTATCCTTTATACGTTATGGTGTGAAGAATAATAATAAACAACACCTTAAAAGCTACGGCCTACCCATGGTCAAGGAGCAATGCACGCTGCTGAGCCTAACCGTTATCATTGGGGGTAACTGAGAACGTCCCACAGTTTTTGGTATTATCCTCTGAATAAATTAGCAGTTTTCAAATTCCCCGTTAAAATGGATAAGTGCTTGAGAAATCTCAAGACTTCACATCGGAACTTTTAACCCCTTTTTCTCTATTTTGTTTGTCGAATTTTAAGCTTGTGAATTTCTATGAAGTGAGTTTGGTCTTTCTTGGAAATAGCGTATTCCATAAAACTTTAAGCTATTCGGCGGTATCAGAAATTTCACACTTTAGAAAGCCTGGGCGAGTTAATTCAATCAAGTTTCTAGAATGTTTAA